>VNJR01001275.1:0-25411 GCA_008042585.1 Drosophila punjabiensis
AGATGTGAGTGGTTTATATGGGGAAAATATTTACATAAATAATGAAATGAGTAAGGACTGGTGGTGAGCATCGCACTCAGAAAGACGTTTAATACAGTTAACTAGATTAAAGTTCAGGTCTTGACTATGTATTGGTTATATAAGAACTTATTTAAAAATTAGAATTCCCGCTTATGTTGTTTGTCGAAGTCTGCAGAATTACCATTTTCAACATAACGTTTATAGAATTTATTTCTGAGATTCTTGTATTTTTTTAGACCTTGTGTATACCAGGGTAATTTATAAGAACCAAAGACTCGTTTTTTAGCGTGTTTTTTAATGATTGCTGAAATAGATATTAAAAAGTTTTCGTAGCAAGTGTCTAAGTTAGCATGCGAAAGGACATAAACCCAATTAACAAGCTTAATATCATTCCGAATTAAATTTAAGTTGCTCGCATTAATATACAATGAAGATGTGAGTGGTTTATATGGGGAAAATATTTACATAAATAATGAAATGAGTAAGGACTGGTGGTGAGCATCGCACTCAGAAAGACGTTTAATACAGTTAACTAGATTAAAGTTCAGGTCTTGACTATGTATTGGTTATATAAGAACTTATTTAAAAATTAGAATTCCCGCTTATGTTGTTTGTCGAAGTCTGCAGAATTACCATTTTCAACATAACGTTTATAGAATTTATTTCTGAGATTCTTGTATTTTTTTAGACCTTGTGTATACCAGGGTAATTTATAAGAACCAAAGACTCGTTTTTTAGCGTGTTTTTTAATGATTGCTGAAATAGATATTAAAAAGTTTTCGTAGCAAGTGTCTAAGTTAGCATGCGAAAGGACATAAACCCAATTAACAAGCTTAATATCATTCCGAATTAAATTTAAGTTGCTCGCATTAATATACAATGAAGATGTGAGTGGTTTATATGGGGAAAATATTTACATAAATAATGAAATGAGTAAGGACTGGTGGTGAGCATCGCACTCAGAAAGACGTTTAATACAGTTAACTAGATTAAAGTTCAGGTCTTGACTATGTATTGGTTATATAAGAACTTATTTAAAAATTAGAATTCCCGCTTATGTTGTTTGTCGAAGTCTGCAGAATTACCATTTTCAACATAACGTTTATAGAATTTATTTCTGAGATTCTTGTATTTTTTTAGACCTTGTGTATACCAGGGTAATTTATAAGAACCAAAGACTCGTTTTTTAGCGTGTTTTTTAATGATTGCTGAAATAGATATTAAAAAGTTTTCGTAGCAAGTGTCTAAGTTAGCATGCGAAAGGACATAAACCCAATTAACAAGCTTAATATCATTCCGAATTAAATTTAAGTTGCTCGCATTAATATACAATGAAGATGTGAGTGGTTTATATGGGGAAAATATTTACATAAATAATGAAATGAGTAAGGACTGGTGGTGAGCACCGCACTCAGAAAGAGGGTTAATACAGATAACTAGATTAAAGTTCAGGTCTTGACTAACAAAAATAGGGTCTAAAAGCTTATTTAATTTTTTTAATATATGATTAATCTGGACAAGTCCCATACAGAAGAGATCATCTATGACCAACATTTCCTGGGGCAGATGCAGATTACTGGGAACCATTGCTGGTGAGTCCACTCCATGCACCCACACCAGCGAAGAAAGATTGAAGTCGCCAAAAACAGAGATAAACTGCGAATCCTCCAGATCATGATTGATACGGGCGATATTATACACATGAGCCTTATACAATTCGAAACTGCTACATGGGGGAATATATGATACCACCAGAAGAATAGTTTTCACAGGTCCAGCGAGAGACACACAAAGCTGATCAAGAAGGGAGTCAACATTCCTAAGCCGGATGGATGTGCACCTCAGAGTACGGCGCACAGCAATAAGAACTCCTCCACCTCTGGAGCATTGGCTGGGGCTATCACCATTTGTGGAAGATGAAGCTGGTTGCGCAGTTTCTGGACAAGCAGGGGGCACAACCAGATCATCTATTTCACAGTTAGATAAGCATAGTTGCAGTTTATGAGCAACTAATCTAGAGGCAGCCTTAAGTACCGAAATAGATCCCACTTTAATTGTATTACTATCAATATTCAAATGGCTCGAAGCAAATAGAAAAGAGCGAAAATAATCTCTTAAGAGAGCAGGGCATGCAGAGAGCTGCAATCCAGCAGAAATGGCATCAGCCTGCATCAGCTGTTGTTGTTGATAGGCAAATCCATGAAGAGCGTCAAGGGAGCGTGCCCAGCCAGCACACATCATCCAAAGAAGACGAAGAAGATCCAACGACGAAACCAAACACGGAGCGGCATCAACATGCAAGGCGGATGATGAAAACAACAACTCAAGCCAAAGTTGTTGAAGCAGCGGGGGCGTTGAGAGCGTGGACGAGAGCGCCAAGCCAAGGCGAATATCGCATAGAAGAGACGGCGAAAACTTCGGCTGTTGTTGTTGTTGACGCATAGTAGGTGAAGGTGACGAGCGCGTGTCCAAAGAAAGCCGAAGATGCTGCGAGGGCTGTGGGCTTAGCCAGAGCATATGATTTTGGGAAGGATAGGCAAGAAGAGTATGGTCTACAAAAACATCGACACCAGCGGCGTCGATGACTGGGGGTTTTCGACGGATGAGTTGTCGTTGAAGATCTTGAAGGTCCACCAAGATCAATAATGGTATCCTCTTTATTTATCCTCTCCCTATGGAGAAACCTTTTTACCTTGACAGAGCACGGCCAAAACTCATTATTGAAGACAGCTTCATAATGTTGATCCGGGACACCGAGCTTAAAATGGCGAATTTCAATGTAGCAATGTCAACGTCTTTTTTTATATGCTTGAGGCAAGAAAATGTTTTTACATCAACATTTAATTTGGAAGAGACATAATTAGTAGCAGCTTCGGGTTCCGTAGTCGCTCTAAACTTACCGATATGTAGATATTTGATGGTTGGCAGAACTTGGAGAGCATCCGAGACAGCCGCAACTCCAACGACGGTTTTTTTTGTTTTTGCTGTTGTTCCTCTTCCTCCTATGCTGAACTTTGATAAAATCATCTCTCACAGCATTCGGGAGTCGTAGACCTTGGCCCTGGACCAATGATAACGAAGCAGCGACAGCGTACGATTGAGTGGCTACCGTTGCATTGGCGGCTTACATTTGAAGAGGCCTAACGGTGATGTTGTTGGTGTGATCTAATGTATCCGCTTTGGTAGAAAGGGTTTCCGTGAGCTTGGAATTTAGTGGCTGGTACAAGCACTGTAGATTTATTATTTTAGAATTGAGATCATCAATTTTCGAATGGGAGTCATTGGCAATAACACAGCCACAGTACAGCAGGCAAATCCACGCAGGCACTATGAAACACCCGACGCCAGAGAGAAGCGCAGCGAACAGCCTCCGTGGAATTAGCCTCTGAATTACACTCGGCACACAACATAGCGATAATGGCACGTCCGTACGCTTTGAAGGCTAGATGATGACTGATAGAACATTCGTTCGTGGACATATCCGGAGCATTTAACAATGTTAGCACAAACGCAATAATGGATCGCCTAGAAGCGAACAACTTGTCCCCCGCTATCAACTCGTGGATAAGAAATCTTCTGAGCTGCAGACGGGAAAATTCCGATTGGGGCTCCGCCTTCATGTTGAGAGGAGTGCACAGAAGCACGCCGCAAGGTGGAGTCCTGTCACCTCTCTTATGGAATCTGGTGCTAGACGACCTACTCAAGAGATTCGAAAGGAAAGCACCAAAGATAACAGCCTATGCAATTGACATAAGCATAATTATCACGGGAGTATGTACATCGACCCTCAGCTCAATCATGGAATCAACGCTCAGGGAGATATGTGAGTGGCCGGACAATGTAGGGCTCAGTATCAACGCGGGAAAGACGGACCCCATTCTCATTCTCATTCACCAAGAGATTCAAGGCACCGCGATGGATCCCCTCCCAAATATTAACACGACTAGGCTGACCCCGAAATCACAGGTCAGATACCTCGGTATTGTACTACACAGCAAGCTGGCATGGAAACGCAATGTAATGGTGAGGGTGAAAAAGGCTATACGCATCTAAGAAGATGTTTAGCAGCACATGGGGCCTTTCGCCCGCTCTTATGCACTGGGTCTACATGCGTCCGACACTGCTGTATTGAGTTTAAGTGTGGTGGCAAGCCATAGAAAAGAAGACTTACTTGCAGGCACTGCTCTGCATAACAGGGGCGCTGAGGTCAACCACTACAAAAGCACTTCAAACAATAATCGGGATTGATCCCCTAGATATCCATGCGCAACTGACAGCAGGAAAAGCGGCACAATGCCTGGTTGTATCAGGTAATATGTCGCTACAAGGATTCGCGCACAGTTTAATTGATGGAGACATGAGCAGTATATCTGACTACATGATGCCAAGAACGTGCCCAGATGTAAAAACAACAACATTCATGGGATCTAATGACTGGAAAACAGGTCAGGACCATGCTAAACACCTCAATATTTACACCTACGGCTCCAAGTTGGAAGGAGGAAGGAAGGAGGAGTTGGAGCGGGCATATACTGCAAGGAACCCAAAATGAGGCTGTCGTATAAGCTACCAAGCCAATGCAGCATATTCTAGGCGGAAGTATTCGCCATCGGTAAAGCGGCAGATCTTGCGCAGAGCTAAACCGTCCATATGAGGCGGTCAATTTGTACGTAGACAGTCAAGCGACAATAAGATCCACGCAATCGTCAACGGCCAATTCCAAAAGTTTACTGGAAAGCAGGGAGGCCATAGATAACCTGAGCAGGACCAAGTCAGTGAGGATCTACTGGGTTCCCAGCCACCAGGGCATCGATGGAAGGCGTCGGACTGGCGAGTGAAAGATTTGAAAACGTTCCGGTCTTCCTAAGAACGCTCCAAAATGAGCTAAAGGGACAGGCCAACGAGAGAGCAACAAGCAGATGGAGGAGAAATTCCACTACCTGTAAAATATCGAAGATCATGTGCAAGGAGCTCAAAGAAAAACTCATTTATTACGTGCTGAATCTTCCACGGAAAGATTGCAGACTGTTAGTATGAATTCTCACAGGTCACTGCCTCACCGCGACGCATGCAGTCAAGCTGGGCATCACCGAAAACGCCAACTGCCGGAAATGCGATGAATCTGTGGCAACCGAAACCCCTTTTTTATACTCTTGCAGGGTATTATAATATCAGTCAGAAGTTTGCAACGCAGTGAAGGAGTCATCTCCGACCCTATAAAGTATATATATTCTTGATTAGCATCAACAGCCGAGTCGATCTAGCCATGTCCGTCTGTCCGTCTGTCTGTCTGTCCGTCTGTCTGTCTGTCCGTCTGTCTGTCTGTCCGTCTGTCCGTCTGTCTGTCTGTCTGTTTCTACGTAAACTAGTCCCTCAGTTTTAAAGCTATCTGAATGAAACTTTGTAGATTGTCTTTTATATACTCTCACTCGTACATAAGTCGGAACGAGCCGGATCGATCAACTATATCATATAGCTGCCATACAACCAATCCGCAAATTTGTTGAAAAAAAATTAAAACTTCACTGTTATTTAACATATCTTGATCAGCTCTCGGTTATAAGCTTTATATATTACTCTAGATTTTCGGATTTTTTAATTATTTTATTAAGGACATATTTAAAGAAAGAGGAAATAGAGGGTTAGGGATTACTTAGGGTGAAGGCAGTGTGCTCGCGCGGTACGGCCGCAAAGCAATGCTTCGCGCGGGCCCATGACCCGCCACTTGTCCTCGCTCTTCAGCACCAGAAGATTGTGTGCTCAGCGGACTCTTCCACTGACCGAAGCGCTGTAGGTAGCTCCTAAAGCATCCGTGTCCGCTGAGAACCTGCGTGAGGTGAAAGTTCACCTGCCCGTGACTCCTCTTCATCCAGCTGTCCACTCGGGGTATCAGTCGATGCGTCCATCTACCCTTTGCGGATGCGTCCCACCTTGCTTGCCAGGCTTCTAGCGTGGCCTCCTTAGCCGCGAGGCGGATCTCCTTTTTGGCGAGGGCACTCGTGCGGTATGAGCGTTGGTAAAGGCGCCTCGCCTTATTGCACTCTCTCCTGGCCTCTGCAATTGTCTGATTCCACCAGTAAACCGGTTCCCTGTCCCATGCACGGAAGGCCTGAAGATGGCTCATGACCGACTCCGCCATCTGCTCCGCCAGTAGCCACTAGCCTCCGCAGACCGGTCTGTAACCTTTGCGAGTTGGGGGAGCAGGGGTGACGGGTCGCGCGCGCCTGACGTCCAGCTTCGTGAGGATCGCTGCGTGATCGCTGCCAGTGTAGGCCTCGCTCAGGGTCCAGGTGCACTGACTTGCCCTGGAACGGCTCACAAAAGAGAGGTCAACCACCGAGCTCGCCCCTGCTCTGCTAAATATGGGCTTGTCCCCAGAGTTGAGCAGGGTGACTTCAAGCGAGTAAAACGCCTCGAGTAGTGTTCTGCCTCTAGCATTGGTGAGTGAGCTGCCCCATTCGACGCCCATGCGTTGAAGTCGCCGACAATCATTGCTGGAACCCGGCCTCTCGCGTCGGCAGCAAGCCTGTCGATTGCGTCTCCAAATTCGGAGAGTGACAAGCTTGGAGCCAGGTAGACGCTGTACGATCCACCGCATCTCTCGGGGAGCACTTCTGTCCATCTTTTGGGAGCGCTACCGCAGGACCACAGACCGGTTTTGCCAGAGCTGTCCGTAACCCAGTTTGGGCCAGCGTAAGCCCTGTATGGCTCGCTTATAGCGGCGACCTTCGCGTCGCATTCCTGTACCGCCTGGGCCAGCAGATCGTGTGCTGCCGCACAGTGGTTCCTGACGACCTCACCAAGGGGCAGTGGCGGCTACCTGCCAAGTGATTAGAGTCGCCTCTCCTTAGCTCGGTGCATCTGAAACAGAGCTAAGGAGAGGCGACACCGAAAACGCCAACTGCAGGAAATGCGATGAATTCGTAGTAACCGAAATCCTGGAGCATCTTATTTGCAAATTTTCGGCTCTAAAAAGGTCAAGGTTAAGACACCTAGGCGCTCCGGCTCTGGCGTCGTTTGAAGATGCCTCCAAGAGAAAGCCAGCCGAACTACTTGTCTTCGCTAAAGACACCTCGATCCTCAAGGACTTCGAAACCCGCGTTAACAATCTATAGGTCCACCCCAGAACAGCTCGGGCAACTGTGGGCCATATTGACCTATGCTTGGCCCACCCAAGGGCTGCCCAATTAACCTAACCTAACCTTAAACCCTCCAAAAAGACAACAAAACGGCCTCTACAAGAAGAGACACATCATGATAGGGGTCTATACGCATCGGTTGCAAGCTCAATGCATTACAAAATTCCTCATACACAACGATCGACACTAACACGCTCTCGACATCAGCAGGAATCTCCTACCGCTCATCATTATCAGAATACACGGCAGACCTTAACTCAGAACTAATCGCTAATTCTAAATGTTAACGCCAGAAGGGCACGATGTTCCGAGCGGCAGTGTAAGCGGCAAGCGATTGTGCTCAAGCTTTCGCTCTCGTTTGCCTGCCAGTGCTTGCGCTTAAGCTTTCGCTCCCGTTTGCTGGCTCCTCTCCTCGGCTCGTCTTCCTCCTAAGTGGTACTCTCCAGTTAACCAACTCATCATTCCGCGGTCCCGGCTTATGTTCGTTAGATCTAAGTTGAGTTGTAAGCAAGCACTGAAGCTTAATAAAGTGAATTTTGTGAGAAGCTACCCCGCCAGCGTACTTCTTCTTATTCGTGGGATTTGATCAAACATTTCCTGCGGCCCCCAACGACCACCACCCCGAATTCGGCTTTATCTTTGGCTCTAAGTCCGCCCACTTCAGTTCATGGTCCTTTGGCCCGGACTTACATTATTGTGGCATAGACCCTTAAACTGTTTAATTTTTTGTGATACCAAAAGCCTGGCTTTCCCCGAGACTGATCGAAGCATTGTTAGACAAGGGGTCTGAAATTTTTTCAGTAATGGCGGCGAATTAGTGGCTCTTTCAGTAATTTAAGAATATAAATGACATCCTTGGCAGCATTCACAATTTTTGTTTTGCCATTAAGCTACTCGTTTTCCAGTTGGAATAGTGCACCTCAGAAGCAGAAGAGAATCGAGGCGTTCCACCCCTCTTTGATGAAACCGTCGGCAATTGGGCTCGAAACTCGTGGCTTATAGGCCGGAATACGGGCAAGTCCAATTTTCCGTTCTTCACTGAAGACAAAGTTGGAGGATCGACAATCCGCAGCGGTGCTGCTTTTTTATCCGTTATTTGGTTTTTTCCTGAACTCCCCATAATCCTTGCTTGGCTTTTGCCTCTGACGGAGATTTTCCATGCTTCTCGGGACTGTAAAAGCCCTGGGCAAGAGCACCTGGACCGTAAAGATGCTCCACTGTCTAATAGAACTTGCTGGTTCCTCCGTCCTTTCTATAACCGTTGATATCGACAGTTTCCGATCCAATCCAAAGAGTTGTTTCGCTTGCAGTACTGCAGGCCGCTGGAGGAAGGACGGATCGGAGAGACCTTGCGCGACTTGTTAATATCCTGACGCATTTTTTAATCGTAGGTTGTCAAGTTGGAATATCCGTTGACGCACCAGGTTTTTTCTCGGCAGCATCGATAGTTACAGTAGCGTTTTCAGAAGGGTTTTTTTGGGCATGCATCGACCGTAACGGTATTTGAGGCATGGACGGACTCCACGGCCGCAGGGGATAGCACCATGTGCATCAAGCCTGTATGGGTGTCTAAGTAATCGGTGGTTGTTTATCATGGCGAGCAAAGACTACAGAGCTTCCGAAGGTTAGCGGTCAACTCGCGGGTGCAGTCACTGAAAGCGGCGTTGGAAAGTTCAAGCTGCCACTGGTATGCATCAAACGCAGGTAGGGACCAATCAAGTCCTTCAGCTGGACTTAAAAAAATCACTTCCTGAAGATGAGTAAATATATATTGTGAATCCGACGACCCCATCATTCTTTTTGTTTCAGGATCCACTGGGACTTACAGAGCACTCCCCTTCGACCAGCAGATCCACCGACCGCCGACCACGTCCCGACAGGAAGCCGCCAACTTCAATTCATGGTCCTTCGAGCCGGATCTATCCTGATCCACCAGCGAAATTTGCGGATTTCAAAGATAAGTACGTCGAATTCTAAAATCCATTCGTCCGTGGTTCCTTTTCCGATGGCGTTTTTCTTTCCCCTCCGATTCCAAAAGTGAAAAGTGAAATGTACATATGGAGATATGGGCATTTCCACAGTCGCGCACGGGACATTCGTACGCATTCAACGTATAAAAACATTAAGACGGAAACGATTTTTTCCCCGGATGAAAGTCTTAACATATAGCACTTTACTAGATCTTTAATTGGTGCAAATATTGATTTTGGGTCATTTTTCATTTTTGAGATATTTGCAAAATTCAAGTGATTCGCACGGGACAAAAAACGGAAGTGACTTTTGAGGTCGACCAATTCGAACGACAATTTCAAAGAATCCTGATACAACATTTTAATGCACCTAATTTTAAACTATTAAGCACAGATGCCTTTTAGAAATGCCCATAAGTTTTTTTAAAAATGACTTGCAATTTTTTTTAAATTCAATTTTACGTTGATTCGCACGGGACATCGCGCACGGGACATTTTTTATCAACATACTTTGCATATTGTTTTTTAGTATTTAAGTAAATTAGAAGAGCATGTATCCGTTATATTTCGACTCTCTTCATTCTTTTAGTAATGTTAGAAAACAAAAGTCAAAGCATAAGACCTCGGATTTGATGTTTTTATCAATAGAAAACAGGCCTTTTTTTATGATGTTTTTCATCAAAATAATGAAAAATCGTGTTTTCGCGAATATGCTTTTAAATATTTCGAAATTTGCTTTAGAATATGCTAAAGCCTTTCAAATTGGATCAATTGGACCATTTCCCTATTTTACTATATTGAAAAAAAACAATTTTAGAGAGGTTTTAGTTTTTGGCCGCGGTTGACCTTTCTGTGGAATTGCCCATATATATATATATAGTGACATATCCACAGTCCTAAGGACTTAGCACATGTCTACTTATAAGTACACATACACCATTGTAATAAACATCATACCCTATGATACCCTCTATGCACTTGTCACGCACACCCGATGCTACCCCATAGTAAACTAGTAAACACCATATAACAACCAGACAGTTATTAGAATCCTCATGCCAAGGCTATTGGAATAAACCCAAACCCGATACTCCAGTCTATCCCGACATGTAGACTAAACATTTATGACTTAAGCTTGCACCCAATTGTCACGTTCCCACGTTCGAAGTTCGGATTCGCAAAGACGAAAACAAAAATATTAGATTTCGATAACAAGATTGTAAAACAAAAGAGCACCTGTATCCAAGAGCAAACGCACTTGAATCCAAGAGAAGATTAATTTATAATCCTAAGCTCTCTCAAAATTCTCTTCAGAACTTTAAAAGTTGAACTCAATATTTGAAAGCTCGAGACCGAGGCTTGAACGTAAATCAATCCAGATCAATTAGTTAAGTTCAGTTTGAGAGTGGAAGATATTCGGCCGGTGTTCTTTAACAGTTTGTAAAATTGTTCGGTTAAATAAAAATAATTTTTTTAACTTACGAAGAACTCAAACTCATAATTATATGTACATATATATTACATACACCCAGCCCAGTGCAAAAGTTCTTCGCCAATATTCGTCTCACTTCCTTGTTCCGCATATATACAAATGTATATATATCTTATTAAATCCATATATTTAAATTCACATTCACATACACACATAAACTAAACTGCTCTTTGCCATCTAAGAAAATAAAATATTAAAAATACAAATACACAAATTTTATTAATGTTATATAGAAAAAATTTATACAAACTTTTCTCAAACATACATACATACATCATATATTCAAAGCAAATATATCACAAATTCATCCTAAATTCATCATAAATAAAGACAATAATGGTGTAAAAACTAAGCATCCAAATCGAACTTAAAATAACACAGAATATAAATTAAATACATTTGTTTTTCCACTCCTGTTTTATAAACTCGCATTCATATATTTAAGCAAGCTTCGCACAATTCTGTGCCAAACTGAAGCATTTCCTGAAACATATTTAAATATACTGCGCTAGCCTCCCGCTGTTCTGCGCTTAGCGGCAAACTCAACGTACATATCAACACATTCACATGCACATATGCCTGCCCTAGGGCAAGACATACATTGAATTCATTTGGAAATTTATTCCGTCTTCTCTTTTCTTGTTCAGGGTGCACAATCACCTGCACCAATTTCTAACTGACAAAGAACGGCGTTACAGTGCCGACGAAAAAAAAGTCCTCCACCAACGATTTTAGGAAAATTGAATCAGAGAACAACAGTAAATAGTTTGAGATACTTTCCTGGCGCCATCTAGGGAGTATCAGCACAGCTCCGAGCTTTCGCGATCCAGAGATGCTCAGCGAAGCTGAGGGGCGAGTTCACCTCTGAAGGGGGAGATGTCAAATTTCGGCTGCGACCCAAAGGAGGTCGAGAGCTATATAGAGAATTCCCGCTGGATTCGGGGCGTCTCTAATTTCTTTTTGATCTTGGCAGTCGGTTTTACCAGAGAAGAAAAACTCAAAAGGAAAAATTTCCAAAAAAGTAACGCGAGTAAGAATTTCTTGCGGCTGTCAAGGCAAAAAAAAAAATCAAAAATCGCTTAGCAATTACAGGCTAAGACTAAGCTCAGCGCCGAGTCCCTTTGGGTGAGTTAAAAAAAGGGAAAAATCGACAACGGGACTAACGTTGGAAAATTTATTTAGGCTTGGCGCTTAATAAAAGCCCAACGTAAATAGCTTCGGCGAAAGAGGTTGATTGTATTTGGATCCGGAAAGATCAGGCAGCCGTTGGCATTCCACATGGATATGCGTGGATTGGGCACTGATTATTTGGACTGTTGCGATACAAACAGCTGAAGCACCATATTCTGGTTCTGAACCAGCGTTTGCATTATCGTTTTCATAAAGGACATAAGCCCCATCATACTTTGTTGCATGGTAAGCATCATAGTTTCCAAATTATTTTGCGGTTGGACTGGGACTTGCTGAGCGTTTTCTAAGTGTGGCCGAAGTGGATTTTCCATGTCAGTTCGTAGAGCATCAGCGTAGGAGATGCCGTTGGTGGTACCGAGCGGACCAAAGGATGATCTGGCTGCCTTGCCGAAAAATACGTCTGGCGTAGTTGTAGATTAAAAATACACATTTTTTGTATTTTGTTGTCGCGTAGCTGTCGCTCGTCGCATACGACTCTTCAGCTCCTTGTACACCAAACAGCCACTGTAGTTTGCCGTATGGTTTCCTTCGCAGTTCACACATTTTTTTGTACGTGGGTCTTCTTTGTTAGCAGGGCAGTGTGCGGAATTGTGGAAGTCTCCGCAGACTACGCAGACTGAACGAAGTGTGCAGTACGTCCTGATGTGTCCATACTCGTGACAATTTGTGCATTGTACTGGACCGTTGCGTTTTGTGGGGTTCTTCCACGGTGATCCTCCGAGAGTGTTCTTCATATTTGGTTTGAACTTTGGTTTCGTGGATGTTCCCCTTTAATAAGCGGAACAACATGAAAACTTTCATTTCCGACCAGCGCAACAACTTTGTTGACCAGGGCGTTTGAACTTTTTCCTAATATGTAAATAGGTGGGGGCTTTGGTTTCTTCTGGGTCACCTGCTCCGGCTCGGCTTGGCTCTCAGCATCTGCTAAGAGGGGAAATCTGTTGTTGTTGTTGGAACTCCTTGCTTGTTCGTTGATTTGGAAGATACGGTTGATCTTTGGTTTGTTACCAACCGTGTTATGCGGTATAAGCTTACGCTTAATCTGGATGTAGCGACCCATACCGGCCTGTATGGCCGGAACCTTTTGTTGCTTATCGAAGGTTACGGTTTTTGTTGCCCTTGCAGTTGGCGATGGAGCCGTTGACTCCGACTTCGCAATATTGGTCGTTGTTTTAGCAAAAGAAATGACAATATTTTGCTGAGGTAACAGAAATTGCAGCACTGCTTGTTGTTGGTGCGTCTTCCATAGAAGTCGGTGGTGGTGGGGTCTGGCATTGATAGCTCCAAGATATAGAATTGGAATTAGTAGGGCTGGTGATAGAGAGCGCGCTCTCTTGTGTTCGGCGGCCAGTAAGGCCAGTAAGGTTGCTCTTTGTAGACGTTTTTTCTACTTCGGTATCGCGTATTGAGAAATATGAATAACAACCGTTTCTTTCGATAACGGAGCTTCTACGCTCTTTTTTTTTGATCGACGCTTATTTAATTGAGCTTAACGCGCGTGGCACTTAACGAAGTTAAACTCACAGTAAGTAATATTTATTTATATATCGCGTTCGGTTTATATTTATTGGAGAAATAACTCAACTCGGAGCTCTTAAAAAACACGTCCATCCCCGTTGAAGACTAAGAATGTGTGACAGCCCGTCGCACAGTAGCGCCTTTTCTCATTTTACGTTGCAAAAATCATAACTTTTGAACCGAATAAGATATTCAAATAATTTAAACGGCAGCTGGCAGGTAATTGTTGTAAAATTTGCATATTTATTGAATAATGTGCCACACCCACTAATTCGACCTTTTATAGGGTATCAAAGTGTAAAAATCAATATTTTTCTATGAAGACAATTTTTTAAAAATATTTTTTATTTAATTTTTTTTCTTTATTTTTATGTATTTGCTTAAATAAAAATATTTCGAATGCAATGAAAAAAATATTTTAATTTATCAAAAAAAAATTTTGGCTGACCATAAAAAAAAAATGTCTGACTTTTTTGTATTAATATTATTAAAAAACCAATGTTAAGGAAAGATTTTGCATTCAATACAAAAAAATATAAACAAATTTAAAATTTTAACCCCAGTAAGCGTTTTCGCTCTTAAGTAAGACCCGATTTTTTGGTATTTTGGTATATTTTACCCCTGAGTTGCTTCGGTTTATGCCGTTGCATTTCCGCAGACGCAGCGTGACGTAGCCGATAAAAGTTGATTTTGGTCAAAAAAAATATCCACAAAAGTCGTAGTTATAGTGTACTCGGTAGCTTTCATCGGCTTCAGAAGATATAGACTACTTTAGCCAAAAAAAAGTGAAAAAAATTGACACCTGGCAGGTAGCGATTTACCTCTGCAAGCCCAATTCCAACTGCCGTTTTTTCAGCTTATTTTACAGATAATGAATGTATCTATCATTTAAAGAAAAATACATGACGATATGTTATCTACATTTTAAGTAATGCTACCTGAAGTGGACCAATATTCAATTTTTTTCTCCTATGATGGAAAAATGGAAATATTTTTCAACTTTGAATATTCCTATCTACTACAACAAAAATCCTAAAATTGATTTTATTTTAGATTCTTAATCCTTGGGAAATTCTCTGTCGATTAAGTATGGTTAAAATCGTTTTTGCGACATCGACTTTTTTGATTTTTGCAACGGCTTTTGTTCTAGAGGCGCTACTGTGCGTCGTTGGTCGGGCGGCTCAGGGATGGCCAGGATCTGCGCAGACATTTGTTTGTGTCAGGTGTAGATGCTGGAAGAGATTTCCAACCCGGTCCCATAGTATAAGTCAGGGGAATTACTTAGTAATTAGTTAAAGGTAACGTTTATTTAGATTTACAACTGGGTGGAAACTGGATAGCTCGCTCGTTCGTTTTGCTTCTTCCGTCAGGATCTGCGTGGTTTGCTCCCGGTCTGGTGTACTGGAGGTTGCGTGCCGCCTCTCGAAGAAACGAAGCCGGTCGCATAGTGTCCGCCTGGTGCCACGAATCGAGCTGTAACGGAAGAACGGTGGGTGGTGACGACCCGTTAGCTTTCCGCGGGGTTCACTCGGGAACCTTTCGGTCGGCCGCGAGAGCGAAAGCGAGAATGTCTCAGGAACCTTAAGTCGTCCGAGAGCGAGAGAGAGAGTATCTCGGGAACCTTTCGGTCGGCCGCGAGAGCGAGAGAACCCTAAATTGGGAATCTTTTGGTCGGCCGCGAGAGCGAGGGCACCCTATCTCGGGAGTCTTTCGGCCGGCGGCGAGAGCGAGAAGACACTATTTTGGAAACTTTTCGGTCGGCCGCGAGAGCGAGAGAAAATATCTCGGGAATCTTTCGGTCGGCCGCGAGAGCGAGAGCACCCTAACTTAGAAACCTTTTGGTCGGCCGTGAGAGCGATAAGAAAATATTTCGGGAATACTTAGCTACTTAACTACTACGATAGCTAACTACTATGTATAAGCCAACCAGATCAGAAGACCCACTTTAGCCCGAAAAAAGACTTCGCTGCTGACTACTAGGTAGGCATACCCCACCCGATCGCCGTCGGCTGCTAAGTGCCGATACAAGGGGTGCGCTCGCCTTATATAGGGAACTGGCGGGGTTCAGTGAGACCGCCCTCCTGTCTGGCGTTAGCCGTTTTCATAAGTTCGCCTAACGCCTCGGCGCAGTGTGACCAATCACTTTTGGTCAGTGTGACCCTTGCGCACAATCTTTGGCGCGCGAATTCAATTCAAAGATCTAGCAACTATTCATAATATTTCTCGTATTCATCGTATCTAATTATAATTGTGCTCGTCTGCGCGTCACAAATGCAGTTTGATGTTTTTTTTTTTATAAAATGAGTCGACTGACCACGGCTGATGGCGAAATTGATATGCCGTTCGCAAGTGTAGGGTGCACTAAAGTCGCGAGTTTTCAAGGCCAAGGCGCATTGTTGTTGTGCTAGGGAGCAAGATGACAAAGCAGACGCTGCGATAGCATCACGCTTATTAGTAAGCATAGCTCCCGAGTAGAAGCACCATAATTTTTCTTCTCTCTCTCTCTCTCTCTCTCTCTCTCTCTCTCTCTCTCTCTCTCTCTCTCTCTCTCTCTTTCTCTCTCTTCAGTGTTTGTCATTGGGAACGGCTGCTTGGTTGGATTGCGGAAATAAATACCGTTAATAATACTAACAATACCGTTTATTTATTTATTATTTTTATTTTTATATTGAATGAAATTATTTATTTAAATATTCTTAAGCATTTTATTTCCCTATTTTGCAATACAAAAATTAGTCGTCTAATCTTTTTCGCATTAGCCGAGCGAATCTTCTCTCTTAAAGTTGAGCGACCAGCTTTAAGTAAAGGAGAGACAGCATCAGCTGCTGCAGATCTGAAGGTCGTTGATCGTACGTTTGATAAGAACTCTCTTCAGAAGAAGTTAATGTATGTCAGTGCCAAAAAGAAAAGAGTGGAGCAGCTGTTGGCCTGTCTGAGGTTGTTGACGGCGACTACAGGTAAAGATATTAAGGCAGGTCGGGAAACAAAGTGAGAGGATCAGCTGGTTAGTTTGTGCTCGCTCATTGAGAGCAAGGTGCTCGTTGTTTGTCTTTGTTTATCTTTTGTATATTAGTTAGGTTTAGGGATTTTGTTTACATTTCGTTGTTTAGATTTTATTTGTTTTGCTGAAGTTTAAGAAGGAGTTCTGGCGGGAGAAGATAGGGAGATATTTCGATAGGGAAGAGGCAGAGTGCCCCTTTTGTTATAATCCTTTGGCCACGGGCAGGGTATTTTAAACGGAATGCAACCACGAGTTGCACAAGAGCTGTTTGGCAAGTCACTAGAAAACTAATAGTGAGTACCCCACTTGTGGAACCATTTGCTTTATAATACCCGCGCTACAGCTGCAAAGAAGTCAGCGGGCGGGGACACGCCCGGACCTTTCGGCAGTCGAGAAAATATGTCTGCAATTGAAGTTGGCAACATAATGGCTCAGGCCATGCAGGCAATGAGAAACGAAATCTTAACATCAGATCCAAGCAAATCTAGCTGCATATTTACCAAGAAACACTCCTGTGGATAAAAATTTAGGACAGATTCTCTGCACTTATCAAACCTCAGTAGGACAGAATTTTGGGCCCACATGGCAGGAACCAGGCACAGCTAACAGGCGCGACTCAAATGGTTTAAATACCAGATTGACTCTGGGAAGTATGGGGTCTGATCTGATGTATATAACATAATCAACAACTGGAAGTTGCGCTTCAATAGTAACCGAGACGGAATTAGCGTAGATAATTTCTTTTATCGCGTCGAGGTACTGACGAAGCAAACTTTGGGAGGATTATTTTCGGTTCTGTGCAACAATGCCAGCATCCTGTTTGACGAAAAAAGCTAGGGAGTTTTACTGGCGTTTTCATAAGTCGACCCGAGAATGCACCTGGGACTCACTCTGTCAAGCGTTGCAGAAGTAATTCCGAGATACTCGGACGGACGTAGATATCCGGAAGGCCATTAGGGACCGCAAACAAAAAGAAAAAGAAAGTTTCGACTCGTTCTGGGATGTTATAGTAGCGCTCATGGATGGGCTAGAGACACTTTTTTCGGAAAGAGCCACTGTGGAAATCCTTCGCCGGAATTTAAGACCGGAAATACGACACGAGTTGCTGAATATGGAAATAGGTTCAGTCGACTAGTTGAGGGAGATTTGCAGAAAATGGGAAAGTTTTCTGGTGGATGTCAGGGGGAATTATACCTACCAAAAGGTTATGCCTTTTAAGAACCAGGTGGCCGAAGTGGTAGAAGAATAGAATAGAATTTTCCGCTATTGAGAAGGTGGAGAGGTCGGGGCCGTGGCGTTAATCTGTTGAAACTGCAAAAAGGAGGGATATAGATATCACGATTGTGATGGCAAGCGAAAAATCTTTTGCTACTTGTACTTGGGACTTGTATTTAGGAATTGATTATTGGTCTTTATTTAAATTATTGCCTCCAGAAATGATAGTCTCAGAAATCAAATCTGGTTCACACGATTTGTCAGCTCAGCAAACTAAAATGTTCCAAGCGGCAATACAAAAATTTCCATCTTTTGCTATAGTTGGGTTGGGAAAAACTTCTAAGTTTTCGCACTCAATAGATATCAGAGACGCCAAGCCGGTGAAGCAGAGGATCTCACAGTGTCGCCGGCTGTAGAAAAGCTTCTATACGATGAGGTAGATCGGATGTTAAAGCTGGGAGTCATAAAGGAATCTGATTGCGCCTGGTCGTCTCCGGTTGTGTTGGTTCAGAAACCGGGTAAAGTTAGGCTTTGTTTAAATACCCGGAAGGACGCTTATCCACTCCCACAAATAGATGGTATTTTGGGCCGCCTCCCCAAGGCAGTGTATATTTCGAGCTTGGATCTCAAGGACGCCTATTAGCCGGAATCCCGTGATAAGACTGCCTTTTCCATACTAGGCAGGCCACTATATCAGTACCGAGTAATGCCTTTTGGTCTTACAAATGCGTTCCAAACCATGATACACCTCATAGATAAAGTTATTCCGGGAGAGTTGCGAAACGAGGTGTTCGTGTATCTTGACGATTTACTGATCGTGTCAGACAGTTTCGAGTCACATATAAAGGTACTAGGCATTGTCGTTGGCCACACAAAGGCGGCAGGCTTAACTTTAAATGTGGAAAAAAACAATTTTGCCGAAGAACTGTAATATATTTGATTCATATCTTTGGTGAGTATGTTATTCGGACGGATGAGGAAAAGATATCCGCGATGAAAGAACTCCCATTGCCCAAGTCATTAAAAAGTCTTCGGAGATTCCTCGACAAGGTCGGTTGGTACCGAAAATTTGTGAAAATCTTTGCATCTGTGGGAGCTCTGCTGACAGATCTGCTTAAATCAAAGTAAAGATTCGCAATGACACCTAAAGCAGATAAAGCCTTCGAGAAAGAGCTGTGCTCCGCTCCGGTGCTTCGGAGTCCGGATTTCTCGAAGCCGTTCTACGTGCATTGCGATGTAAGAAATACTGGTGTTGGAGGAGTGCTAAAACAGAAAATTTCTGGGGAAGATGAGTATCCCA
The DNA here is from genome assembly GCA_008042585.1 of Drosophila punjabiensis. Taxonomy (NCBI): domain Eukaryota; kingdom Metazoa; phylum Arthropoda; class Insecta; order Diptera; family Drosophilidae; genus Drosophila; species Drosophila punjabiensis. The sequence continues at coordinate 18,848 of VNJR01001275.1, forward strand.
TAGCCTTTGTATCGAAAAAGTTAATAAAAGCGCAGACGAATTATTCAGTAACTGCGCAGAAACTCTTGGCTGTTTTAGTCAATATTAAAAGGTTTAGAGCATACGTTGAAGGACACCAATTTACAGTGATTACAGATAATGCTTCCTTAAAGTGGCTGATGTCGCAGACCGATCTGCATTAAAACTCCAGGATTTCGATTTTAAAATCGAGCACCGAAGCGGCCGAATGAATGTCGTTCCCGACGTTTCGTCTAGGGGGAACGAGGAAAATGTGGCTGCTTTGAATGACGACCAGGGATTGATGGTGGACTTAGATTCAGCAGAGCTTAAGTCACCAGAATATTTAAGGTTCCGAGGCGAATCGAGGCAAACTTAAAAAAGCTACTTGATCTTTAGTTGGTGGATAATCTGGTATACAAATGGATGGAGCATTGCACAGGTGAAGCAATTCACGCCCAATTGAGTTGGAAGCTCTGGATCCCGCAAAACTTGGTCAATGGCGTGTTAAAAAATGAACATGACCATCCTTTAGCATCGCATGGTGGAATCCAAAAGTCCTTGGAGCGCATAAGGTAATATTACTATTGGTCGGGTCTTGTGAAGGATGTCAAGGCTTACGTTTTGGGCTGTGATATTTGCAAGGGTACTAAATCTGCGAACATGGTCCAGAGACCACCTATGGGAAAGGTTCTGGAATTCGATAGATTCCTTCAGAGGTTATTTGTGGACTTTTTAGGGCCCTATCGCCGCTCTAGGAGTGGCCATGCAGGTATTTTTATCGTCTTGGATCATAAAACTAAGTTTGTATTCTTGAAGGCAATAAAGAAGCAAACGGCAGACGTCGTCACCAAGTATATGGAGCAGGAATTATTCCATACGTTTGATTCCCGTAGAGCGTCGCCATATTATATGGCGTTCGGTCAGCAGTTTATGGGCTCTGAGGCTAACAACAAATTATTAAGAACATTAGGATTCCTGAAGGAAAAGGTCATATCGTTCAGCAAGGAAGACTCATTGGAGATAGTGTGTGCTAAGGCTCGTGAGATTCTGCAGAAACAAAATGAGAGAAATGAGCGTTTATACAATTTCAGTTCCAGAGCGGTATCTTACGCTGAGAGCCAAGAAGTTTTCAGGAAAATTGTAGGCAGAAAAACTTCCCGGCCGGATAAAATGCCAAACTGGGTCCAGCATTCGAAAAGGCGCGAGTTCGCAGAAAACTTGGCAATTCGAATTATGAGTTTGAAGATCTGCAGAGTCAGCTGGTTGGCAAATATCATGCCAAGGACATAAAAAAGTAATTGGCTGCCTCAGGCTTTGGTTTGTATCAATCTTGGGAGTCTGACCTTCAAGTTTGGTTTGTATCAATCTTGGGAGTCTGACCCTCAAGTTTGATATTAAGCGGGGGCATTTTGCAGCTCCTGTTGCAGTGCATAGGGTGAGATACTTTCCTGGTGCAATCTAGGGAGTATCAGCACAGCTCCGAGCTTTCGCGATCCAGAGATGCTCAGCGAAGCTAGAGGGGCGAGTTCACCTCTGAAGGGGGAAATGTCAAACTTCGGCTGCGACCCGATGGCGGTCGAGAGCTATCGAGAGGGTTCCCGCTCGATTCGCGGCGTCTCCAATTTCTTTTTGACCTTGGCAGTCGAGCCGTGGAGTTCGCTTTTCGCAGAAAAGTAAAACTTATGAAAAAAAAATTCCCGAAAAAAAAGAAACGCGAGTAAAAATTTTTTGCCGCTGCCAAGGCAAAAAAAAAAAAAATCAAAAATCGCTTAGCAATTACAGGCTAAGATTAAGCTCAGCGCTGAGTCCCTTTGGGTGACTAACGTCTCGATTGCGCAGCGCAGAGCCTACGGCCAAAAGCAGAAGCTTCTGGCAGAGAAAAGGTCCCTTCCCGTGTCAAGTCCGATTGCGAATTTGTTCCCCTTTATCGACCAACTTGGCCTTTTAAGAACATGTGGTCGCCTCACTGCTTCCATGGTCTTGAAATATGATGAACGCCATCCGATAATCCTCCCCTATGCTTGCAGATTGTCTCGCCTTCTAGTCCAATTCGCTCACCAGATTACTCTTCACGGCGGTAGTCAATTAATGTTACGCCTGATCCGATCGAAGTATTGGATTCCTAAAATCATGAATCTGGTGAAGGCTGTGGTGAATCCTTGTAAGATATGCACTATTCACATGCAGCAATTGCAAACACAGCTGATGGGCGATTTTCCGACAGATAGAGTCTCCTTCTCGAGGGCCTTTACTTACACTGGCATTGATTATGCCGGTCCTTTCGAAATAAAAAATTAGACTGGAAGCGCGTGTATGTTGTATGTGTGTTTGTATGTTTTTCCACGAAGGCCATCCATTTGGAACCCACTTCCGACCTGACAACCGAGAAATTTCTAGCGGCTTTTGCTCGCTTCGTAGCGAGGCGCGGTTGTCCTCAACGGGTCCATTCGGATAATGGCAAGACCCTTGTGGGGGCAGCGAAGCTGCTTTCCCGGGACTTCCTACATGCCAACAAGGAGTCCGTGACTGATGTATACAACCATCAGGAGCTCATATGGCGGTTTATCCCACCAGGAGCTCTGTGGGAAGCGGGGGTAAAAAGTTTCAAAACCCTATTGAGGAACTTGCGACACTTCTCGCGAAGATCAAGGCTTTCCTCAATTCTAGACCCCTCTCCCCGATGTCTGAAGATCTCTCAGATTTGCTGGCCCCCACACCAGGTTATTTCCTTGTTGGAGGGCCGTTGCTGTCCAAGTCTGAGCCCGAGATCACGGGCGACGCCAAGTCGATAATAAATCGATGGCAACACCTCAAGGCCCAACATCAGCAGTTAACTGCACGATGGAAAGAAGAGTATCTAAAAGAACTCCACATACGTAATATATGGCAATTTCCGACCAAAAACCTCCAAATCGAAGATATGGTAGTCGTCAAAGAGGATAATCTTCCATAGAACGAATGGCGGCTCGGCAGAATTGTTTCTGTCTTTCCAGGAGCCGATGACCGCATTCGAGTCGTTAGAATCCGCACAGTTCGTGGGACAATAAAGCGCCCAGTACATAAGGTTATCCTCCTCCCTACGGGGAACCAGGAATCCTCCGTTCCTAGGGATTAGGGTCCCTCGCGTTCAATTTCCTAAATGCAGACTTCCCATACTAAAATATGCTCTTCTTTTTTTTATCCTCGTCCGACGACGAGAGCCAACGGCCGGAGGCCTCTGCAACGTCTCCGTCGGTGGCTTCGTGGTACCAACAGAAGACGGTTGACATCCTCCCGACAGCGGCGGTCGTGCTCGACACCGGATTCGGGACGCAAGCTTAGGAACGACACGAGAGCCGTTTAAGTTTAATAAGTTTACCCGTCACCATGTTTAAAAATTATAAAGATCTGTTTGTAAATCAGACCACCAAGCAGCGTCCTTCTATTGCACGCAAAGCTTAACGTCATCCATTAATCAAGACATTGGGCGGGTCGTTAATAAATAATGTAATCGTGCCCTTATCGCTATGTTGTGCGCCGTGTGTAATTTAGAGGCTAATTCCACGGTGGCTGTTCGCTGCGCTTCTCTCTGCCGTCGGGTGTTTCATAGTGCCTGCGTGGATTTGCCTGCTGATGTGATCAAACTCTTACTCAATCCGAATATACTGCGACAGTGCGATGGCTGTCTTATTGCCAATGACTCCCATTCGAAAATTGATGATCTCAATTCTAAAATAATAAATCAAGAGTGCTTGTACCAGCAACTTAATTCCAAGCTCTCGGAAACCTTTTCTGCCAAAGCGGATGCATTAGATCACACCAACAAGATCACCGTTAGGCCTCTTCAAATGTAAGCCGCCAATGCAACGGTAGCCGCTCAATCGTACGCTGCCGCTGCTTCATTATCATTGGTCCAGGGCCAAGGCCTACGACTCCCGAATGCTGTGAGAGATGATTTTATCAAAGTTCAGCATAGGAGGAAGAGGAACAACAACAAAAACAAAAAAAACCGTCGTTGGAGTTGCGGCTGTCTCGGATGCTCTCCAAGTTCTGCCAACCATCAAATATCTACATATCGGAGCGACTACGGAGCCCGAGGCTGTTTCTAATTATGTCTCTTCCAAATTAAATGTTGATGCAAAAACATTTTCTTGCCTCAAGCATATAAAAAAAGACGTTGACATTGTTACATTGAAATTCGCCATTTTAAGCTCGGTGTCCCGGATCAACATTATGAGGCTGTCTTCAATAATGAGTTTTGGCCGTGCTCTGTCAAGGTAAAAAGGTTTGTCCATAGGGAGAGGATAAATAAAGAGGATACCATTATTGATCTTGGTGGACCTTCAAGATCTTCAACCCCAACTCATCCGTCGAAAAACCCCCAGTCATCGACGTCGCTGGTGTCGATGTTTTTGTAGACAATACTCTTCTTGCCCATCCTTACCACAATCATATGCTCTGGCTAAGCCCACAGCCCTCGCAGCATCTTCGGCTTTCTTTGGACACGCGCTCGTCACCTTCACCTACTATGCGTCAACAACAACAACAGCCGAAGTTTTCGCCGTCTCTTCTATGCGATATTCGCCTTGGCTTGGCGCTCTCGTCCACGCTCCCAACGCCCCCGCTTCTTCAACAACTTTGGCTTGAGTTGTTGTTTTCATCATCCGCCTTGCATGTTGATGCCGCTTCGTGTTTGGTTTCGCCGTTGGATCTTCTCCGTCTTCTTTGGATGCTGTAAGCTGGCTGGGCACGCTCCCCTGACGCTCTTCATGGATTTGCCTATCAACAACAACAGCTGATGCAGGCTGATGCCATTTCTGCTGGATTGCAGTTCTCTACATGCCCTGCTCTCTTAAGAGATTATTTTCACTCTTTTCTATTTGCTTCGAGCCATTTGGATATTGATAGTAATACAATTAAAGTGGGATCTATTTCGGTACTTAAGGCTGCCTCTAGATTAGTTGCTCATAAACTGCAACTAGGCTCATCTAACTGTGAAATAGATGATCTGGTTGTGCCCCCTGCTTGTCCAGAAACTGCGCAACCATCTTCATCTTCCACAAATGGTGATAGCCCCAGCCTGAAAATATATTTTCAAAATATCCGGCATGCCTACAAAGACTGATTCTGTCGATTTGGCAACATCGTCATGGCACTAAGATGTCATTATATTAGTTGAAACCTGGCTCTACATCGACTTCTTCGACAATGCATTTTTTAATGCCAACCTCTACCAAGTATTCCGCAAAGACCGGGATGCTGTTAAGACGCAATGCTCCAGAGGTGGAGGAGTTCTTATTGCTGTGCGCCGTACTCTGAGGTGCACATCCATCCGGCTTAGGAATGATGACTGCCTTCTTGATCAGCTTTGTGTGTCTCTCACTGGACCTGAGGAAACTATTCTTCTGGTTGTATCATATATTCCCCCATGTAGCAGTTTCGAATTGTATAAGACTTATGTGGATAATATCGCCTGTATCAATCATGATCTGGAGGATTCGCAGTTTATCTCTGTTTTTGGCGACTTCAATCTTTCTTCGCTGGTGTGGGTGCATGGAGTGGACTCACCAGCAATGGTTCCCAGTAATCTGCATCTGCCCCAGGAAATGTTGGTCATAGATGATCTCTTCTGTATGGGACTTGTCCAGATTAATCATATATTAAAAAAATTAAATAAGCTTTAAGACCCTATTTTTGTTAGTCAAGACCTGAACTTTAATCTAATTAACTGTATTAACCCTCTTTCTGAGTGCGATGATCACCACCAGCCCTTACTCATTTCATTATTTATGTAAATATTTTCCCCATATAAACCACTCACATCTTCACTGTATATTAATGCGAGCAACTTAAATTTAATTCGGAATGATATTAAGCTTGTTAATTGGGTTTAGGTCCTTTCCCATGCTAACTTAGACACTTGCTATGAAAACTTTTTAATATCTGTTAAGTCGCGACAATAATTACGACAATAGCAATGATGCATAGTTTGTAGTTCGTCAGTCGCAGCAATGTCATATGAAGCCACAATAAAGTAAAGTTACCAGGTCAAGCGCATATGATGTTCTGCTGACGACGAATGAAGTGGAATGGGGCAATGGTCTCATTTCAGTAACCTATATTACTCTTTCACACTATATTCTGTATACATCAGCATATTTGTTAACTACTTTTTAGTTATAAATACCGTTATATTTTTACCAATAAAGTCAGTAATCGTCTTCAACTCAAAAGGCATTTTACTCTACCAAACCTCAGTCCACCTAGTTCAAGTGCTAGTTGCGACAACTCAAAGGCAATTAGTTTATGTACTATTTGCCAGGCATCTAAGCCTCCTCACACATACACAAACATTTTTGGGAACATTCCTGAACACAATTAAAATCCGACAGAAAAAGATCCGTAACTCTTGGGAACATTCCTGATCACAATCAAAAACCGAAAGGAAAAGTTCCGTAACTCTTGGGAACCTTCCTGCTTAAAGTTTCGAAAAAGATCCTTTTGCTAGAACTCAGCTTCTAGTAAATCCCCCAAGTATATTGAACACTTGATAATTTCTTCGACCACCAACGGTTGCGAATAGGA
>VNJR01001276.1:0-15133 GCA_008042585.1 Drosophila punjabiensis
GCGGAGAAGCCCTTGAAAAGCAGAATTTACTTCCAACTATGAAACATGGAGGAGGTGGAATAATGATATGGGGTTGTATGGCAGCTAACGGCGTTGGAAATCTGCACTTCATCGATGGTATAATGGACCATAAGATATATATCCAACTGTTAAAGGATAATTTGGTCCAAAGTGCAACCAAACTGGGGCTACAGAATAAGTTTATCTTTCAACAAGATAACGATCCCAAGCATACAGCTCAAAATGTCAAGCTCTGGTTGCTGTATAACGTGAAAAATCAACTGAAAACACCGCCGCAGTCTCCAGACCTGAACCCCATCGAGCACCTGTGGGATTTATTGGAACGCAGAATAAGGCAGCACTCAATTACATCCAAAGCAATGCTAAAAACCATATTGCAGCAGGAATGGGACCAAATAGCCGAAGCCGAGACTGAGAAGTTGGTCAATTCTATGCCAAGACGTCTCGCCGAAGTCCTAAAACGGAAAGGTTATCCAACCTCATATTAAATTGCGATAAAATGGTCAATAAATGCAACTATGTATATTCAGCTGTACGCAAACTTTTGAAAGCATGTTATTTTAAAGGGGTTTGGCGAAATACGAATTATAGGGGTACCAAAGAAGATAAACATTTTCTAAAATATGGAATATGAAGGTAATTGCTACGACTCTCCGTAACAAAAATCATAATGTTTTTATATCACGTCTAGCCTAAGATTTTACCTGTCAAAGTGACAAGTTTAAAAATATTTGCCCTGTACGCTACGTACGATATGACGCTGAGTGTAAATATGCCTTATCGTGCTCCCTACAAGCTTCGTCTAAGCCGTTGATTCCACGATCACGGCGTGCTAATCATTTCTCTGGCTTTGTACGACAGTAATTGTATCCAGGTATATGTACCGGCGTGTAGCGTGTAGCGTGTTTATTAAATTATTCATGAGACCAGTATCCTGTTTGACATTTGATTTATGAATGATTCAATTATAAAAATGTTTACCCATTTTATATTAACCTAGATGGCTATGCTTCGTCGATCCGAATACGCATGGTCACACTTGATTTTCGATTAGCCGATTGATGTATTTTCTTCATTTTTCGTACAGCTGTAGTCGTTGCTAAGATTCAGCAGTGTGCAAACGTACAAGTCCGTCAGCTGATCGTAAGTATAATTTCTGAAAATTTGCGTCGTCGAAACGACGAAGCATAACTTGTATGTGACTTTTTGGTAATGTTGCGTATATTTTTCTGTAGAATACAGAATGAGTAGACGCAATGGCTTGGAAGATATTGCGATTGCAAATCTCCTCGAAGACGATGAATCCGATGTGGAAAATGAAGATTCTGAAGAAGACAATCAAATTTTGGGCGAATTAGATGAAATACAAAGTTCTTCAGAAGACTCTTCGGACGACGAAAACACACCATTAATTGTGTTGTTTAATAAGTCCAGCATTATTGGTTTTCTAAAACTATTCTTCGCGGAAAGGATCGTCATAAGTGTTCAACTAAAAAGGCAAAATCATATAGAATCGGGCAGTCCATCAACGACGTGGGCCAACAAGAAATTGTAAAAGCTCAATTGATCCACTGCATATATTTCAGCACTTTATAACGGCGGAAATAGTGGAAGAAATAGTTATGTGGACAAACGCTAAAATCTATCACAAGCAGTACACAGCTATGCCCGTTGCGGAAAGAAAACCAACACCCTCTACAGAAATTTATGCAGTTATTGGTATCTTAACACTCACAGCTGTAATGAAAGATTATCATCTTACCTCTGACGAGTTGTTTGGTTCAGAATCATGCTGATTAAAATACCTTTCAACTATGACAAATTAAAGGTTTAAATTTTTGATGACATGTTTACGACTTGATGACAAATCTTGTAGGATTCAGAAAGGTTTGGGAAATGTTTATTCAAAAGTGTCGTGATAATTATACTCCTGGTCCTTATCTAAGTATTGACGAGCAGCTATTAGCTTTTAGAGATCGATGTGGATTTAAGATGTACATTCCGAATAAACCAGCCGAATACGGCTTAAAGCTCGTAATGATTTGCAATAGTGGGACTAAATATATGGTTGACGCCAAACCTTACTTAGGTAAAAGGTCGACCGATTCCAAAGCTCCACTAGCAGAAAGTTATGTTGAAGATTTAACTAAACTTAGAGCTAAAACTATACATGGTACAAACCGTAATGTAACAATGAACAATTGGTTTACATCAGTTTCATTAGCTAAATCTTTACTGAAGAGCCCATATAAATGAACACTAGTAGGAACATTACGGTCTTTTAAGCCAAAACCACATAAAATAGTTTTCTTGTTGTCGTCATGTAATGAAGATGGAACTTTAAAGAACGAAACTAAAAAGCCTCACATGATCGAATTCTACAATTCAACTAAAAGAGGCGTCGATACTTTTGACCAAATGTGCAGCGTCATGAGCTGCGCTAGAAAAACCAACCGTTGGCCAATGGCCTCCTTTTTTGGAATGTTAAATATGGCCTTCATAAACAGTTATGTGATTTATTGCCATAATATGTTAAAGTCTGGAAATAATCCACTTAGCCGTCGAAATTGTATGAAAAAGTTACACTCTAACCTCATTCAGAAAAATTTATTAAGCAGGCTAAGTCAAACTTCTCTGCTCACTTCAATTCGGGCCAAGGTCACAAGCGCCTTAATCGAAAAAGAAAACTTAAATAATGAAGAAATTCAATCAAAACTCAAGGCTAAAAGGAAGATCCTTCGTCAAAGCGACGTATGACCAAATCTTTATGTGCACAATGCGAAAAAAGCCTTTGTATGGAACACAAAATTGATCTTTGCGCCTCTTCTATAAAAAAACAATTTTTTGTATCAAACTATACTTCATTGTTTAGTTTTAAGTCTTAATATTATGATTATTATGCAACGATTTGTGATTTTTGTTTCACAATTTAGCAAAAAAATTAGAACCATTAAAAAAAAAAAAAAAAGATTGTTGATTATTTTTTGAGTTTTTAAGAACATTATAGTTAAGAAACTGAGATAATGTTTTTATTTTGAGTTGTTAAAAATATAAATAAAACGCTGTCAAAAAAATATTTACAATTTTCTTTATATTTTAAAAGTTATACTTTTTTTAAATTGGCGTCGTCGATTCGACTTAAAATTGAAAATATTTATGAATTTTCAAAGAGTTTATACCAGCCTAAAAATGAGTATTTGGAAAAACTTGTTAAACCAATAGAGGAATGGAATATCACAAATTTTCAGCAAATGATAGTGTTTTGTCACCGCAGAAGGCTGAAAAAAATAAAATTATGATATTTGATGATGTCGCATGTGAAAAGCAAGATAATATCCGAAATATTGGATTTTTTTTCATTTTATTTATGTCAATCATATACACATATACCGAAACATTTAATAAGAGATAATGCAAATATTATTAGTTATGCGTTAAATATATCGGGAACACATAAAAAGCGATATGGATTATAATACATTTATGAAAATATCACGACTCTGCTGGAAGGAGAATATTGGTTTTCTATTTATCTCTAATAATAATATAAATATAACCATATAAGGAAATAAAAGACAAATTAGACTCAAGCATCACAATGACCACATCACAATGACTCACAGACTTTTATACATTCAACTCAATACCGAATGTGAATAAGGGAAATAATCTATTTTATATTGGGAATAAAATCATAAAAATACGAATTGGGTCCTATGAGTTTGATGATATCGCAAAATATATTATTAACAAACTAAAGGAGTATGAGCTTCATGAGACAATACAAATTGAATGCAACACCAACACGGTTTAAGTGCAAGCTACCACTAGAACGGAGACGATATACTTTAATGATGAACGATCAATTGGACAATTATTTGGATTTAACAAACGCAAATTACGACTACATGATACTGAAATTTATATCTCGGATAATCCATTGAACATTTAAAAAATAAATTCTGTCAGATTGGAATGCAACATTATAAGTGGATCATATGTTGGTAATAGACCAAATCATGTCCTGGGTATAAAATGAGTATTACTCCAAGAAACTTGATTTATTTGCCAGTCAACACCGGAGAAATAAGCACACTCGAAATACGGATAATCGATCAAAACGGAGATTTGGTTTATTTGCGAGGAGAATCTGTATCAATTCGATTTTTACTTACGACCAGCAGAATGATTATTTACAGTAAAATGACGGCACATCACTCCTTTGATAACAATATCAAATGCTCTGACATTAAAAAATAATTTGCTTTTAAAAACTTTGGGATTTAATATTAAATAAAGTTTAACAACTAATATTCAAATGAATAACATCTTTTGGGTTCAGGAAAAACCTGTTAATGATGAAAATATTATTAAGAAAAAATATCATTTATATTATCCGTATCAACAAAGCTTCAAGGCGAGCGATGAAATTAGAATCTGTGTACAAAGTCAAGGGCTTCTTCTCCTGCTGTACGAAAACTTTCTCCACTTTAAGGGAACACTTAACTGAATTATTGACACAAATTCGGGAGCAAGCAGCACAAATGGTGGTAGCGGTTTGCTCAAAAACAATTGCATGGCGTATTTTCTGAACGAGATAAGATATGAGTTGAATTGATGTGAATTGGATAGGACACGGTTTACTGGAGTTACAGCGACTATTAAGAACTTTTTCGCAATCGGTCAACAGGAAGGAGCTCTTTATCGCAATGCTGGTTGGACTGGTGGCGTTGATATCCTTTCGGGAGGACATTTTAGCTTTTCTGTTCCTTTAAAATTACTTATGGGATTCGCTGAATACTATAAAAAATTTTGTAAAATTGTAAACATGAACTCGTTCTCTTGCTTACTCAAAACATTGATGATATGTATGCTAAAACAGTTGAGGGAAAAACACATAAAATTGCTATAAATAATATAAGGTGGAAAATACCTCATATTGTTCCCACTGACAGTTCGAAAATTAAAATGTATAAAATAGTAAAAAGTGGGGCTACCCTCCCACTCGCATTCCGGAGCTGGGATTTCTAAATAAACTCAACACTGATACAAGGAACACATCATATCTGGAATGTTAAGCTGTCGGCAAATAGGGAACGGCCACGTTTTGCTGTCATTGAAATTACATTAAATGGACAACTAATTACAAACAAATTGAGAAATGCAAATGTATATCTAAATTCTGAAGTCTATCTTTGTGGGGATTTGAATATTACATACGATCAAAATCATTTTTCTGTTCTATGCGACATGTATAGAGAGAGAGAGCTATAACAATCGAGAACCACGAGCTCTTCTATCCCCCATAGAATTCATGAGAAAGGCTCCAATTATCGTCGTAGATTTCTCATACCAGAATAAATTAGTCAAATCAGGATCGATTTATGTTAAAATTTCCACTGAGTTAAATGTGGCGAGTGAGATGAATACAAAAGTATGTTGCCTTCTCATTCGTGATCGTCTAGTTAAAAACACACCTGTGACTGGATTAGTTCAACGCATCGTCTAACAATTTACAAAGGATTTGTTCAGTCAAATTTTAAAATGCATTGCCAGTAGGCGTTCACGGATCTAACAAATGCTGTCACTCGAAAAAAAACTACCACCTCGAATATAATAAAACAACTTGTAATAAGAAAAATAATTTCATAAAAAAATATTTAAGGAAAATATTATTATGAAAATGTATGTTAATTTAAAACATCGCTTCAAATAATTGACTTGAAAATGGGAATGGGGAAAGGGGAAAACTTTTTTTACAGCCCTTTTGTTTTTTCATTGATTTTTCAAGAGTTTTCTATATTTGGTTGGATTGGGTGCTGCGTCTTGTAAATTGACAATTGGAAGTCTTCATCCCTTTCTTTGAGATGAGGATTGGTAGAGTGATCCTTCCTCGAATGGGTGAAAGGACGGGGGTAGTGTGCTAAAAAGCAACCTTCCGTGTCCGTTGGGTTTAGTGAGGTATCTGACAGGAAAAACCACAGTCCATCCCTTTTTAAGGTAAAGGATTTTGGGTGATGGTCTATAATGATGATTTTTTAAATGAATGATCGTGAGTGAGCGTTCTTCATATGTAAGAACTTTGTTTTTCCGTTACTTTTCAGCACTCTTCTTCAATTACGAGCCGTCTCTTTTTGAAATGGGCCCATGGGAACATGCTCGTGCGGGGCAGGATCAATCTGGCGGTGCGGCCTTTTCCAATAACACCTGGTGCGGCCTTTTTTAAGTGAGGCTCGAGGGTGCTGGTGACATGTACATGTAGATGTAGATAGACTGACCCTAATTATGTGCATCTTTATCACCCTTGCTGTTGAGAGGTTGACATCTAACCCAAGTTAATTGCACTTTTATTACTTGAACAACTTTTAAATTTGAGAGCTAACCCATTAAATGCATTTGAATTACCCTTTTGGCCGACATCAAAGGTACCGAAAAACTCTTTCCCATTGTTCACGCCAGAAGGCGGCACCCTGTATCCCTTCTGCCCACGGAGCTTCCAAAAGCTCGCCCGCTCTTTCGTTCGCGTCTTTCCGATAGCGTATTCTCATAATTCCGACCTCCATACGCTGGTCGTCGCTCGCCAACGCTCCGCTCCTCGGTGTTCCCGATCGCACTGTTAACCTTAGAGTATTGGTCGGGAGCGCGCGCACTAATATAAACTAAGTTTAGTTTCGAATTGAATGCTCAATAAACCACTACGGGCGCTCCTGCCAATATTTATATATTCGACCACCGCATATATTTCTTCTGGGTTTTCTTCGTGGGATATACTTCAACTTTTCTAGATTCTTTAGTGGGGGTTACCCTTGCCACCCCCTGATGTCGAAAACATATATTGCAACAAGCCTTGCATTCGTAAGTTTAAACAGCCATAACTTCGCGACATTGTAATTGATCTCTTGAAGCCTTACATTCCAGACAAAAAGCTATACTTAAAGATGCAACTGAAGAGACAACACAAAAAATGTGTTCCGCCTGAACCTCAAAAGTTCGAAGAAATGCCATTTTTCGGGTATAAAATATCAAATATCTCAAAATTCGGACTTGATTGTCAAATTATGACGACGGATTCGTATTTTACGCCCCAAATTACATTAAAAATGACCTCTCTCCAACAACTAAACCATGTTGACCTCTGTTAATGATACAATTGAAATCTGCAACGGTGTACAATCTTCGGCGTTTCGAAGTTAGTTTTCTTTCTTGATAATGCTGTTTTTCATCAAAACGATAAAATATCGCGTTTATGCGAATATTTTTAAATAACTGTATGTTTTAAAATAGGCTTAATTTTTTCAAATTTAAAAGATATTTAAGTTATTGGCCGCGGTTGACATTTCCGTAGAAATGTCCATATATAAAATTCTTTCAGATTTGATCAATTTCAACATTTCTTAATGTAACTATGCCGAAAAAAAACATTATTGAAATCTTTTAAAGACAATTGTCAAATGCCGTTGAAATTATTCTACTATCTTATATTATCTTGGTTCAAAATTTTTAATTTTTCCGATGTACTAATGTAGGCAGGAAGATCTTCCTGGGCCTAAATGTGCAATGTCCGGGTGCCGGAGGATCTGGTGCCTGCGAGAGGATATTTGTTTGCCATACTGGCTTTTTAGTCGATATTTTCAGTGACCTAGAAGTTGCTGAATGACTGAAAGTAGCGTATAAACTGTTGGTATGGGAAACTACATTTTCAGTTTCCGATATTTTCGGTAATTTCGGTAATACTCCTCAATATTAAAAACTATTGAGCAAAGAATTGTCCAGGTCTTTTGATATTTATTCTGACTGCTCTGCTTGTTTCAAAAGAGCTACATTATCGATTAACCAACGGCAAAATTTAAGAGACCATTCCTTGAAACGCGTTTCGATTCGATTAAGGAGATAAAAGCTGAATCAAGGAAGGCGCTAATGGCTATTTCGAAATAGGACTATAGGTAGGTTTTTTTAATGATTTTATTTCATTTTAGAAACAAATTTACCTTACTTTTTGCCCACAGTAGTAAAATATGGCCCTGCCAATTTTAATATTTACTCATTGGTGTAGAAGTATAGCTTTGATTTAATAATATGAGCTTTCGAATAAACATGTATATAAATTATATTTAATTAATAAATTAAAAATGCATCTTTGAAATTTAAAGTATTTTTTATTTATTTGATTAATAAAGACTTGTTTAAGGAAGAATTCTTTAGCAAGCTATTATATTGCCTTAAGTTGTTGTGGTAAGACTTTTGGGAAACTAGTAGTCTGTAATATAAACAATATTATAAGATTATCCGTTATTCATATTTTAAATAATATGTTCTACCTACCATAAATTGATATTCTTAGATGATTTGCGTAACACTATTCAGCTGTCATTCGTCATATTCCTTTATCATTGTATAGGAATCTTTAATTTGAATTGGTTTCCGAGTATTGCTTGCCAGTATACAAAAGGTTATAATCCACATTAAAATCTAGGGAAGTACAACAAAATATTGGCTCAAGTGAGTTTTTTTTTTTAATTTGCAAATTTAAAGTTTGGTGTAAGTTAGTTCTGGGCGAAGGGGGGAGCACAATAAATCTCTCTCTCGCTCATTGCGACTTGGCCCCGCCTCAACAACCTTCGTTAAGTTAGGCTCTAAGCATAATTATTAGAATACAAACATATTGTCAAATAGAATTCAAGCCGAGCGGACGCACTTATTTTTGTCTTCGTCGTTCGCCAATTAATTAAATTCTGTCACCAAAGTTAACCGGATTGTGAGTCTGATAAACTAGTTTTAAAAATTCACAAAGAAACACCTATTTTATAATTAATTAAAAGATGAGTAAAAGCCAATATGTATATATATTTTAAGTTTTACATTCATTCAGATAGCCCGGATTTTGATGCAATAATAAATAAATATTATAGAATTAGAGAATGACACCATCACTGTGTTATCTGTGTTATAAACTTCTGTTCAAAAATTGTGAAAAATGTGAGACATGAATAAAAGAAATATTATTTTTTATCAAGGACATTTGGTAGAAAAAGGATTGGTTTCTCATTAATCTGCATAAATTGGCTAATAATTCCTAATTCCACATGTAATTTTCCATAATAATTCTGTTCTGATTTTTGGAAACTTTGAACATAATGTCACGGTGTCACTGTGTCACCCGCGTTGCTCGATTCTACTTTGAATCTGGTCAAGGGCCTGCTTGTCTGTTTGGCCTAGTAGATCAGGAATCGAACTGCCAATCTTAGGTTCATGGGATCGAATACCGGCTAAAATTTGGGTATCTTTTGTTGGCTTTTTTACTTCTATTTGTTGTTTTTTTACGTTTATTGTTATTTAATACATCTTCTCTAGACCTTAAGAGACTAAAAATAAATTTTCAAATCTTAATCAATATTACGTTAATTTATATTAGTTAGACAGGAAGGGGAAATCATTTCGCTGCAGGCGGGAGTGTAAGCTTAGCTGAGTAAGTTGTCTGGCTATTGGAATTGGGTGATTTAATAGTCTGGCTTCGTATTTAATTTTTCTGCAAACAATTTCTTATTTTACGCGATTTATATCCAGGTCTCTCTATTTCTTTGCATTGCGGATGTACCAGGGGTATCCAGTTATTATTTTTAGGATTGTTGATTGTACTTGTTGAATGATTTCTATGTTGCTGCTGCTTGCATTTCCCCAGATTTTCGAACCATAGGTCCAGATCGGCTATAAGCACGAGTTATAAAGTGAGAATTTATATTCGAGAGGAAGGGAGCGGTGGTTTATAAGCCAGTATAGACTGCTGGCCTTTAGTTTTGGGTTTGTCTTTTTTTGCTTCGATATGCTTTCTCCAGGTAAGCCTCCTATCTAAGTGTATGCCAAGGTAGGTAACTTCGTCAGCTTGTGGAGCTGCTTGTTGTTTAGGGCCAGCGGTGGGCATTTGGACAAGTTCAGGGTGAATCTAATATGCTTAAATTTTTGTTCGTTGGCTTTAATCCGCCAGTCTGTTTTGTTGCTACTTTTGGGAATTTTAAGCGGCTGACAATGGCGGTGTCGTCAGCAAAGGTTGAGATCAATGTCTTGCGGCTTGTCGGGAATTCTGACTTGTATAGGATGTACAGGATTGGCCCAAGCACACTTCCTTGGGGTACTCCAGCTTTGATGTTACGGATTATTGTAGTGAACGCTTTACATCTCACGGTAAATACCCTGTTTCAAAGGTAAGAAAATAGAGTAAATAGAGTTAAATAGAGCACTGCAGTAGTGCTTGTATTTAACCCGCTCTGTTTTGCAGATGTGTTAATAGGAGAACAAGGAAGAGTTATTTGAAAAGCTTTGACTGACATGGAATGTGGCTGATACGGAGAAGGCTGGGATTTATCTTTGCCTGGCTTCGAGATCATTGTTCAGGAAAGAAGCCCTTTTTAATATTGAGTTGTGTGCGTATGCGATGGATCGAAATCGCATTTAGGCAATGTAATTATAATTTTTGGAGTAATTAAATCGTGACCATGAGTTTTTTTAGGATTTATTTGTTCTTTTATGGCCTTAAGTTTCGCTACGCTAGTTTCGAGAGTAATTGGAGAGGACCACGACACAAGCTGAACTTTCGGTAGAGTGAATTGGTTAAATGGCGGGTGAAGCTTGAAAACG
Organism: Drosophila punjabiensis; assembly: GCA_008042585.1. Lineage (NCBI taxonomy): Eukaryota > Metazoa > Arthropoda > Insecta > Diptera > Drosophilidae > Drosophila > Drosophila punjabiensis. The sequence continues at coordinate 10,654 of VNJR01001276.1, forward strand.
TTTTGCAAGTGATGGGCAAAGCTGTTTGCCCTTTCTTTGTCGCTACGCTCCCAGTCACCTGTTTGTAAGCGAATTGACCATTCGGGTTCTATTGGTGGCTGCATGTTTGAATGAGCTCTGGAAATTTGTTGCCAGTCGGAGATAGCCTTGCAATGTAGGCACGTCGAGCGTGGTTCTTTTGAATAGACAGCGCTTTCGACCATTTCCGAGATGCTTCGTTTAGTCTTTTCTGTTCTAGCGTGGAATGTTTTGCGGCAGAGGACATTACGTCCGTAAGGTGTTTCAGTGACTTCTGAATGTCAGATTCACCGGAAATTTCAGGATCGAGTTATAGTTTTTTGTACATAAGCCAGTTGGGTTTGATGTCAGATGTTGGGGACATTCCAAAAGCTGCGGCTGTTCAGATAGACAGGCGAGTAACCGGATGTAAGTTCGTCTAGTGATTTTGCCTTTATCAGCCTGTGCGGAACTCTTCTAGTTACAGTGAAGTCAATAAAATCTGGTTGTTTATTTGGATCTGCGGGCCAATATGCAGGCCTTCCCGCTAAAACAAAGTCTAGTTTATGGCGTTGTATAATTGACGGCTTTTGGGATTGGTAAGATGAGAGCCACAGTGGGAATGCTTTGCGGTATAAGCATGGGCAGCTATAAAACAGCTTCATAAAATCGTTTTCTGCAATACTAAAACGTAAAGGGCAGTAGTTGGCTGATTGGGTCATTGAGCCGCCTGTTACGTTTATATGTAGGGATGTGGCCTGCAGGTAGTAGTAGTAGCGATAATAAAGGTTGATATTTTATACGTCGTTTTATAAGTATACCGGTACCACCCTGCGCTCTACCGCCCGGGTGGTTAATCGCTTGGAATATGAAAGTAGTTTTCAGAGAGTAGCATAACATCTATATTATGGATATTTTGGAACTGCGGGAGTTAATTTTTAACGTAACGGAGTCCGCTGGCAAAGGAGACACCAGGAGTGGTTGTTTATGGCGTGAAGATGTTGGTTTAGGCAGACTTTTGAACAGTGTTTGGATGGCTGCGTCTCTGAACTAGGCGGCTCTCGACTTCTTTGTAGACAGAACAGCCCTGCTAGTTGGCGGTGTGGCTTCCGCCGCAGTTACTGCATTTCTTAGATAACTGTGCTCTTTATTTCCCAAACATGCAAATATGCAATGCGGCTCCTCAATCAGTGATTTGGTGAAGAAGGTATTGCAGATTGTAAATAGGATATACTTTATTTTTTGTTTAGAGGTTTGGTTTCTGGCGCCAGCTCAATTTTAAAAAGCGGCTGATTGCTATGTTCATTACATTCTTAACGTCAAATCCTTTTTCCTTTAGGCCTTCAGCTATTTCTTCTGAAGCTACTGTCGATTCTTTTCCTTTTAGTATAACTTTTTATCCTGTTTTACTTTTTAGCTTTTAGGTGTAATAAATTATTAGGTCATAGTAAAGGTAACGCGTCACAGACGGAAGTTGTCTTCATTGTTAGTTTGCAGTTTTATTTCTGATATATTTGTTGATTGTTGATTGTTGATTTTGTTGTTGAACCCAATTGAAATGTAAGCATTATTTCACGCTAAAGACAACCGTCGTTTGTCTAATTTTTTTTGCCGATCCCGACATTGATTCGTGGCTTTGACGGTTATACTTGTTACTGTTTTCTTAACTTTCGACATTGCAATTACTTTAAATTAACTAATTGAATTTTCAGTTTCTTACGTGTACAAGAAAATATATCCTTTGCGATTGCTTCCATCACCTTTTCGCTGAAATTTTTTGGTCACTTCGTTGTTTTTGAGCTCTCTCGGCAGAGCGATCGCAAACACGGGACTACGTTTAAACTCCAATTTTTTACTATATTATTATTACTATATTATTATAATTTTTGTCAGAACACCTTGCATTTCTGACCTTATAAAGTATTGTTTAGGTCAGGAGGCGGCACCCTGCATACCCCCTGCCCACCGAGCTTACAAAAGCTCGTTCGCTCTTACGCTCCCGTATTTCGGGCCTTCGCGCGCTGCCCGTCGAGCTCACCAAGGCTCAGTGGCTTGTGTGTATGAAGCTGCGGCCGTAAATACTTCTAGTGAACATATCGTTATGATTTTAATAACAAAAATCTATAGAAATAGTGTAAGCATATATCATAAAGCTGCCATAGAAACGATCAGTTAAAAATCAACATTAAGTATGAAAAACTTTTCTGTTTTTTAAGACAACTTAACTATCACAGACTATGTGCTTGGTTTTTAAGATATGTTGCCTAAACTCACAAATTGTGAGTTTGGTGTAGTTATATAATTCCATGCCACATTTTTTCAGTTCGGACTACTATAGCATATAGCTAGAATAGGAACAATCGGGAAGAACTATATATTTATTCATGTTAGCATATTGACGATAACAAGGACATCTGAAACTTTCTCAGCTAACTTCAATGATTTATAATCGTAAAACTTAAAAATATTAATTGAAAAAAATAATCCTCAAGGGGGAAAACAAGTGAAACTTTATGTAAACATATTAGGACACACAAAAAAAAAAAATACAAAAAGTCGGTTTCACAAAACAAGTATTTCACAAAATACGCAACTTAAGGTAGTGTTAACTAATTTCTTAAAGTAAAGAAAGTATATTCAGCTTTAAAATCCAATTTAAATGATTTAAGTTTGTAAAATGTACCAATTACCAGAGCTATTTGAAGTGCGTTTTTACATTTTAGTGACAAACTATATAAATTAAGACTAAATAGTTTTTGATCGGACTTTTGATTTTTGGCCTATGGGTGCAACAACTGTGCAATGCTCGCACGCCTTCCGCTCCTCGATATTCCCGATATTGCACGCTCGCTGCTAGTCGAGCTTAGCGATGGCCTAAGCTCGCACCCTTATCCCAAAAGCCTTGGTGCTACCCTGTAGTGTGACCGTCTGCAGGGTTGACCGGGTGGCGGTCCCTGCGATGCTATAATGCGATACTATCCTGTGATACCCTATACAATCATACCGCCTTACTCCACGAATGCTCTTTGTTGCCGCTTTCGCTGCTCGACATACGTGATCCTGGCGGAGCTGTGTTGCGCTTTATATAGGGCGCAATTAGATGTTTCCCGATCGCTGGGATTTATTCGATATTGTCAGATTTTTAGGGCTGGAGCCCTTATCCGCCGCCGGCATTGTCGGATGGCGGTGGTGTGCCCTCCTTTGGTGTTCCGCGCGCTGTTATTTATTTACATTTCCCGTAACTTTTTCCGTTTGTATACCGTTTTTATACCCTTGCAGGGTATTATAATTTCAGTGAGAAGTTTGCAACGCAGTGATGGAGACATTTCCAACCTTATAAAGTGTATATATTCTTGGTCAGCATCAACAGCGGAGTCGATCTAGCCATGTCTGTCTGTTATCTTGCATGATTTTGCAGAAAGATGGTAAGCAGGGAAGACACGACAGTTTCCGAATGTATTGCATAGTCAGGAGTACTGCGGGGCAATCTAACGGTTCGGTTTATAAAAAATCTTAGGAGGTTGTCCACTTTCTCGCACTGAGAGATTCCCCATATTTCCGAAGCGTAGCACATTATCGACCTTACCGTCGCACATTAACGTCGCACAGTGGGGCATTCTGCCTAAACACGTTGCAAAAATCATAACTTTTGAAATAAATTTTCTAATTATTTGAAACCGTAAAGGTTGTAAAGTAGATACCCACAGAATTTGTTGGTGCAAAAATGGACTTGCCACGCCCACCAGAAATGGGCGCAAAAGAGGGTCAAACACAAAATTTCGAAATTTCCAACTTAAAAATAAAAATAAAAATATTAAAAAAAATTTTACGCATATTTTTATGTTAACTTTATTTACTTAATTTTACCTAATTAATATAAAAAAAATAGTTTTATTAAGCTAAAAAAAAAAAAAAAATATTTCCAAACTTTTTGATGAATTTTGTGGTTTTCTACATTTTGGTCAAGGAAAATTATTTAGGTTCATAAAAAAGTTTGCTACAATAGTTTAGATTAAATAAAATTGATTAAAGAATAGAAAAATGTTAAAAGTTTTAATAATTTCGAAGTCAAACTAAAAATATGCGGCGTTAAACACAGAAAAAAACTCTCAGTTTGACGCACTATGAACTACATTTTAACGATTCAGAATAACTACGAAACAGATACGAAGAAAAGAATTCAAGAGCAATTTAAAACTGAACTGGGTCTATTGGTAGATCTTCCGAAGCAAGTCTTTGGAAATATCAATGACGGAAATACGTCGAGAAAATTCTTTAGCAACTTTGAAGTTACATCCCGTATAATCGGAGTCGATAATGAACTTATTAAAAGAGTCAACGTTTTATAAAGTGTGCTCAGCTGCACAGAAAAAAATTGATCCCAAAAAGTTTGGCAAGTATGCTGCGGATACATCCAAAATTCTTAAGGAGAAATACCCAAATAAATTGTTAACACCAACGGTGCACAAGGTGCTGGATCACG
>VNJR01001293.1:0-13496 GCA_008042585.1 Drosophila punjabiensis
CTCTAATTAAGGGAAATTCAATGCCTGGCCTGGTAACGAGTGTGTTAACGTTAAAAGGACAGCGGGACAAGGCCAGGATATAGCTGAAAGCCAAAGTAATTGTAAAAATCTTCTTCGAGGTTCTTGGCTCACACACTAAAAGTGATTACAAAAAGAAGGGAGTGCACTGAAATAAATATTGCTTCGTTTTTTAATATATTTAAGGATGTCTAAGCTAATTAAAATTATGGGAAAGTATTTTTTATCCTAAAATCTAACTTATTTTAATCCCTAAACCCACCTTTAATCTGACTAACTCTCTAGATTTATATTTAGAATTTTTCCAGTACATAAAACAACAGAAGGAGCTGCCATGGAAGTTGAGAGGATGGTCCCAAGCCAGTGCCAAGGGGGATGAAGCCGGGCGTTTTGGGGGAAGTGCGCCCTATGCCATGGGCACTAATTACGACCGGCGAACAAATGGCAGGCGGCGGCAATGGCAACGGCAAATGGCAACTGTGGCGACAACGGAAGCTGCAGCTGGCGCAGTCTTGACTTGGTTAACAAAGCGCAAGCAAAAATAATAGCAGCTCCGCTAAACTAACAGCAACAACAACAAGAACCCAGTATTAACAAAGAAATAACTAAGGCCACCAGTGCTGGTCCAACTTTAAAAATAAATACAAGAAAATAGTGGAAAAAAAAAAGTAACAAGACATGATTTAAGAATCTTCCTGCGATGCTGATGCTGCGCTCTACGGCAACTTCGTCGTTCTTTTGCCAATTTCTGTGCTGCTCTATAAGCCGGAAACCATAAAAAAGCAATTCGTTATTAAAACTGCATAACAGAGAGGCAAAATATCCAATGCGAGTAAAGAAAAGGAGAAGTTTGAGACCAAAGCGACAATAAAAAACTAAAGTAATTGCTCTTTATAATTATAAGTAAATATCAATTTACATTTAAATTTAATTTTCGTAAAATAGATATTTATACATATTCATGAAGTGTTTTAAAAAGAATTAAATATGTTAATAATAAAAAGAATGTAAGAAGAGACTTGTTAAAAAATAGTTCTGAAAAAATAAATATAAAAACTTACTGACAGAATCTTTGTCTTTATTGAAGGAAGCAACGTGTCGTATGATCAATATACATACATACGATTATATCATATATTAAAAATATTTTAAAAATAAAATAAATTAATAAAAGAAAATAAAAATCATCTTATAAAGTTAAGTGAGCAAAAATACATTTTAAAACTTATTGAAAATAATGTTTTTTTTTTAAAGGCAACACTGCGTATGAGCAATATTTATATAAAAGCATTATTTTTACTTAAAATATAGTAATTCCTGGCCCTTCTTAAGAGATTCAACTGTCTATATATAAAAATATAAAAGCAAATATTACTTATACTTCATAATATATATTTTTTAACAAGTACCAAACTCACAGCAAACTTGATTGGCCTTAATCATTAGTATTTATTTTGCATATTTTTGCCACATTTTTTGCAAGCCTGAAGTACTGGCAAGTGGCATTAAAAGCACAACTAAATCCATAAATAATTGAGCATGCCAGGATACTGGTCTCTGTCTGCATTCTGCAACCAGGACAACCAATTTGTGATACCCACTCGAAAGTAGGAGAAAAACGCTGGCAAAATATAAAGCGGCATGAGGCGCCGTACAATGCATATTGATAATGCACATAACAGCCATAAGTAACTGGCATCCTGGCAGACAAACGTGACCCGTAGACCCGTACAGGGCAGACTGGGAAAAGCACCGGGTAAATCCAGAAGAAGAACAAGCACAAGAAAATGAGACAGGACAGGGCGAGAGCGAGAGCAGGAGCGAGAGGACGACACAGATGCCGGGCGAAGCAAATGACATGCAAATAAATGAGAACAAAGGGATAAATGAATGGCCAGGCCAGTTGAAGTTGGCACTGCATTTGCTATTTGCCATCGTCCTTTTCCATTGCCATCCTCATCCTCATCGTCATCGCCATCGCCATCGCATTCGCATTCGCATTCGCATTTCCAGGCGAAGCAAACGAGCCGCATAATTTTTGCCGACTGCACTTTGCGGCCAAGGCGCCGGATACGGATACGAACCTCCCGCCTCTCTCTCTCCGGCAACTCCGACGAATCCTTCCGACACTCCAACCCTCGGTTCCTGCTTTAATGAAGTATAACGCGACCAAATGAATGGAGTATTAAGCGAACGTCGCCTTGCCCTGCACTGAGAACTAAATTCAATTAAAAGTCAATTAACTGGAAGATTAATTACAAATTTATTTTAATGATATCGTAGGCAACGATGGGTTAAAGTAAATAATGTTAAGGAAATCAAAAATATAAAATCGGAATAATTATCAAATTTTTATGCCATCGAAAAGCTGACTAACTATTTTTTGTTGATGTAAAGTTAAACTAATAGTTGAGAAAATATAATATAAATACTACCGAAAAGCTGACTAACAAATTATAGTTCATGTTCGGCCAATCTTGTATATCATTTTTCGATATAAGTATCAAAAAAATAAAATATATTCTAAGCATATCAAAAACATTGATAGTTTCAATAGTCTTCACGTATCATGTATCAAAAACATCGATAATTTTATCGTACTTTATTTACAAGTTCAATGCGATATCAGTCTCTAGTTTCTACTTATTAAGAAATAAAATAAAATTTTCTACAACTATAACGTTTACATATATACTTAACATTTGTATTTTCTGCTAGTTTTAATTACAATTTTATATATAATAATTTTTCCAGTGCTCGCACTGAAATGTAAGGATAAATCAAGGTGGGCTGCGGCTGATGAAACTCCATCCTCTCGCTGCTCCCGCCGTAATTTGTAAGTCGAGTGGGAAACAATATTTTTCCATCCGTCCTGGTGGGTGACCCGAGACAATAAGCATAAATAACATAAGCATGGAATATGGAATATGGAATGTATGGAATATGGCATGTCTGGCATACGGAATGCCCTCGGATGATGGGCCTGCGATGCCATGCCATGCCATGCCATGCCAGCTGTAATAGACAGCTAGAGAGAGTGTGGAGTGGCTGACAGGAGCAGTCCATGGTCCTGCTCCCGATTCTGATCCCGATCCTAGTCCCTCCTGAGGTGCCTCTCGTTCGCACCCACGTCCTGGCCTGATTAATGCTTGTTTGTTTGCATGGCCGTGTATCACTAATGGAATTCACATGTTGGGACATGACTGATTATGTACACATTAGTCGACTGATTTGCAATTCCAAGTGCGCCCATGTGTGTGTTTCCTATTAGTGTGAGTGTGAGTGTAAGTGAGTGTGTCATGTCCAGTTTGGGGCAACTTTTCCACTATATAGCCAAGAAAACAATGTTGCAGGCCCTACAATACACTGGAAAAAACTGGACCAGCAACTATTCTCTTTGTTTATACAGGAAAATATCGATGGAGTTTTGAATTAACAAAGAAATTTCCTCAAAGACATATTAAAAAATATTGATTTAAGGAAATTTTGTAATATATCGTTGTATGCCATCAGTTGGTTAAGCTTTTAAGGAAAAAGTCTTTAAAATTAGGAATGTTAATTAAAATTTATTTATGATAAAATAATATAACACTTAATTAAATTGAAAATTAACTTAATTTGAGAATATAAAAAAAAGGTTTAAATTTAAAAAGTTACAGAAAATCCGAGAGATATTAAAAAATATCGATTTCCAGAAATATATAAATATATCGATGTATGCTAACTATTTTGCATGCTATCGAAAGCATAATTTTTTAAAGAAAACAATGGAGATTCTAAAAAAAATCTGAAAATGAATTTAATCAAATCAAAAAATAAACTACTGTTTCTTACCTTTAATTGCATTTAATAACACTTTTAAAAATTAAAATTAAATCAAACTTTATAGCATTTTTATTACATTTTGAAACAAAATATTTTTGCCATTGTAGCGGAGTGTTAATTCAGCGACAAATGTTGGCGGACCGTGTGACTGTCAACGACTGAGTGCGGCACGTGTCCTGTGGCACCTATGTGCACCTGAGCGCCGCCCAAAGGTCCTGCCCTGACTAAGCACATTATAGAGTACAGAAGGCAGCAAACCAGAGCGCTAATTGGCAGCCGCTTTTGTGCCCGCCATTGCCAGCTCTCTCCTAAAGCAATTTTGCGTGCTCGATAATTTGCTTAAGGCGATGAGATGCGATGCAATGTGGAGATGGAGTGGGTTTCTGTGCCCCATTTCCATACTGGCACCTACCTGCACCTACAAGTGCACTCACCTTGAGTGCAGCTCCTTTTTAAATTGTTTAATAAACACGCACGGTGCTACACAGAGTGCTCCCTAACCACCGGGTTTGCTTAACAAATTGACTTCTTCGAAGAGCACTTCCAGCAGTTCCATTTGCCAAAACACAATGAGATGTAAGTACAGGCGACATAATGATGAGCAGTCATGAGCCTAAAATACATTGCTTGAAGCAGCAGAAAATTCTAATTAATTTTATGAGAAAATTACAATTTAAAAACTTTTTAAAACGATAAACAATTGATTTTATAATTGAAAACGATCATGCTTAAGTTGTGAATAAAATCTTTGAGAAGATTCTTAAGTAAAGTATTAGGTCTTTACTTATGAACTTCTTGACACTTCTTATTAAAATAATTATTTAATTTTAATTGTTCAAACTTTAGAAACTTAGCATTTAAATTTAATTATGAAATAGTAAAAAATTATTTTATTTCAAGCTTGTAGAAAACGAAAATTTAAGACGGAAATTTTATAGAAAAACAGATTTAATCATAAGGCTATTTGGAAACAAATTCTTATAAATTATAGTTTTATTAATAGAAGTTAAATATTAGGGTTAATATGTTAAGATTTTACAACAAAATATGAAAGGCTTTAGGGTAAAAGCAGATATTCTCAAAGATATCACTTAAAGACTCTAAAATAACAGTTTCTTTTATAAAAGATTTTTAAAAGTTTCTCGAATAAATAAAAACAAATCCTTCTGCAACATTGTGTACATAAGAACCAGGTTTAAGCAAAGTTTTTGTTGTCGCCTGTCGTATTTTAACCCAGATATGCACACAGATAGATAGTGATCCGGCTTTTGGGGGCGACAAATGCAACTTGAATGCAAAACTATATAAAGCGTGACTTAAGCTTCCAGCGGCGTCATTTTGGGTTTAATTGAGCGTGTAACAAGCACTGCTTTTGCTTTTAACTTTCCAGAACACACACACACACACTAACAGTGGCAAGGATATGCAAACAGGACACCCGAAAACTGTGCCAAAAATCCCCTTGAAAAGCTACATATATGTAGGTACAGTAGAGAGTTACCCAGCGAGTGCCGCGTTATGCTCGTCGGTGGGTTGTGTCTATGTTTATGTTTGCCGCCACAAGGACTTGTGTTCAAAGTCCTGCAGGACACGCGCACACACACAAACACACGAAGAAGCGGTAACACGTGCGTTTAGTGTTGGTGTTTGGTGTGGCAAAACATTGGGCTTTCCAATGATACACAGTAGCCACTAGCCTTAGGACCCCGAGCCCCCGAACCCCAACTAATTGCCACAAACTCCCACTCGGCCATAAGGCTTAATCTGCCTCTCCACCTCCTCTAGCTACGATTCAGGTGAAAAAAAATCTAAATTCCCATACAAAAGGCCATATTTTTCCTCGTTTTTCCTTGCCATTTTCCACCATTGGCGGAAATCAATCAATTTCCTGCGTAGACTGTGCCATTCTCCGATGGTTTCCTTTTTTTTTCACACTCTCTCCGCGGAAAATTAAGTGCATTGAGTATTGAATAGTTGAGTTGAGCACACCGACACACACTGATTATGCCAGCACAGGTGAGAGAGAGAGGGAGCGAGCAGGTGAGTCAGGGGTCAGGTGAGTCAGTTGCCCGACAACGGAGTTGGGGAAGTTCTTATATAATTTAATTAAAATTGCTTGCGGCCTGGCTATGCCAGGTGAAATGCGAGGCATTCTTCGCATCAAAGAAAATCAATTAGTTGCAAAGAGGGGAAAATATCATAAAAATATATTATTTACTGCACTTTCTAGGAAGTTCGGTTTCTCAGAAATGCTTTATTACCTCACCTGTATTTTTGTAAAGCAATTATTTATTTATTTTATTATTTCTGAGAAGAGGTATTATAATTAAAATTGATCTTCATTTGCGTGCCAATTTTTATCGCTTATTTTATTAGTATATGTATATATTAGTCCAGCTATATTTTATAGTTCACTGATTAAAGAGATTTTCACATAATAATTAGCCTCCTTTAAGGACGACTTGAAAGAGCCTTGAAATCTTAGATCTTCTGATCTTCGTGAACTTTAGTTTCTCCTCATTCAATTTTGTATCCACAATAAAAGGGTCGTCTTGGTGGTGGCGGTCTTACGGGTCTTCGCCAACTACGCCAAGGTCTTGGGGTCTCTTCGTAGACCGGAACATCAAACGGATTGTCTGTAGTAAAAGTCTTATAAGATGGAAGGGATCCTGAATGAGAATCCCGTGGTTCCCCTTCCACAGTTAGACCTTAAAAGAAGAATATTACTTTAACAGTTTATAATAAACAAATAATAATAAATTTACCACCTATATCCGCTAGTGCCGCTTCCTGAGCTAGACCTTAAAAGAAGAATATTACTTTAACGGATTATAATAAAAAAATAATAATAATAATTATAGCACCTATATCTAGCCAGAAGAGAAAGGCAAGTAAAACCAAGCTGTACAGTGGCCGCATGTCTCCAGTTGACTAATCCACTCAGCCAGATGAGAATGGCCTTAAATAGGGAAACCTAGAAGTAACCTTGCTCTGAGAACTCATCCCCTCTCTTGACAGAATCGATCACTTGACTTGTTAGCTCTGTAATATTTCTATATATTTTATGATGCTATTAAAAGTGTGTTAAACTTATATTTTTAGCTGAAATTCAACCGAAATTTATTAGAATATTAACAAAAACTTTAATTTATTTAGACAATGGTGCCCTTAAAATTCTAATTTTCGTTTTCAGCTCTAATTTATTCATGTTTCCTCGCTTTCTTATACAATTTTGTAATAAACTCTTAACTTAAATTAGAACTCAGTCTATCTATTGGAAAAGTTAAAAGCTTAATGATGCCAAGAAAAAGTTTCTAAATGGAGGTACTTGCAAATGGCTCTTGGGAATTCTTAGGTTAACCTGATTACCAAATGGAGTATCGACTTGAGTGAGTCATCTAGACACGTGTTTCGAGAGCACTCCGGCCTGAAGAGCTCGTTACGAGAGTTGAATTCTGGGGAAATTGCTGCGTTGCCTTTGCGATTTTGTTCCCTCCTCCTTGTGGCTCGAACATATTTGTTTATATATTCTTTCGAAATATGTTTGATGGGGCCATCAGAGTCTTAATAAATACTAAAAAGCCATGATGAGCTGCCCGAGCCATCAAATCCGTCGTCCTCGATGTCGTTTGGGGCTGGGTAGGGGGTCCTGTTCCTATTCCTGCTCCTTTCCCAATCCCTCAGAGCTTTAAGCTGCCGCTGACTATGACGCTGACGAGCTGCTACTGCTTCTCCTGCGGAGCTGTGCTCTGCTGTGCTGTGCATTCCCAATGGATTTGCTCGTGCGTGTCGACAAGAATTTCAATTTGCAAACAATAAATTTGAGCAGCCAGTCGCTCCTTGGAGGACGTCCACTGCCGCATGGCAAAAGAACTGGCAAACCAAAAAAAAAATATTATAGCAAAAAGTGTCCCGACCAACAAACACCCGGGGCCCTCAGGCCCCTCATAAAAACCATAGCATATTTTCGAAGCGGCACAACAATTTCTTGGCAAGAAGCTACTTAAATGTCTCTTGGGAGCTTCATAAATGTCCGATCGGAATGGAAATTTCAATTTTGGAAGTATAAGCTTAAACAGATCTTAGAATGCCTCCGAAACTTGCTTAAGATTTTAAAACCGTTCAAAACAGAAGTAGGTTGTGAATTTATTTCGATCTGATTAAACACCTACTTTTAGACACATTTTTAAATATTTTTAAGTCCACAGCTATTTCTGTATAAATTTTGAACATAAAATTATTTTAAGGGATTTTGTTTCTTAATATAATGTTTATTGTATCAAAAAAATCTGCCACAAGTCCGACATACCCTCAAAACTCTCCCTTTAAAGGATATTAAAAATGGAAATAAAAATAAAAAATAAACGGACTCCAAGCAATGTTTAATAAAGAAGAAATATTTTGCTTTTCACTTTGGCATCGTGTTGCAAGTGACAGTTGCCGTCACTGTCGCTGACAATCCCGCACTTTTGTTAGCCGTCCAAATAAATAGAATTAGAAGCCGAATTAGGACTTAAAACAGCTTTGACTTGATTTCAAGTCCTTTGGAGGACTTTAACGGCGGCGGCGGCAGTGGCTGACAGAAGCGGAAGCGCAGAACAAAAAACGGAAATGAATCAATTTCCGTTTGGCAGACCATTAAAAACTACAATACGAAGCCAGGAGAAGCTGGGAAGCTGGGAAACAGAGCCACAAGTATGCTTTTTGCATGAACGATGACCTATGACCTCTGGCTATTTGCAGTTTAATGAGTACTTTTTTTCAGAAAAATGCTATATAAAAATTACAATGCACTCAAAATATAGGAAAACAATTATTCAAGCAATAACCAGTGGAAATATGATGCCACCTTGGAATTCTCGGCATCTGGCGACCATGACAGGTTCAGGTAGATGGCATAAATGACCAAAACAAAGGCCAATTCGACAGCTGGAAAAAGAGAGATAAAGCTATAGCAGGATATATGTATAAAGCAAGTCTTACCAAAGGTCAGCAGGGAGATGAGAATATTGGTCATGGCCACAATCGCATCGCCAACAAATAGCTCAAAGATCCACCATAAAATCATGAGGACATCTATTACCAAGCCGCAGAAGCACCAAATTAGATATATAGTCATAAGTTCCGGCTTGTGCTTTAGAGTATAAAGAGTAAAGTAAGGAAAATCTGAACCAAAAACAAGCATGGAAACCCACCATTGTGATGCCGGCTATCATGAGCAGACTAACCACAATCCACAAATTCAGCATCAACAAGTAGCTCCAAAATATGCAGGCATTCTCGCTCTCCCTCATATATCTGCGACTCAACAGGCCTAAGGGATTGGTAAGTATTCACTTAATCCAACATTTAATTATTAATAAATAACCTACACTTACTGGGCAGTGAGTTCCTAGTCTTCTGGTCTACAGACTGCTCCTCCAGCGCTGGCAAGTCCACGTTTTCCGCCGAGCGACGACGTCGCATCATATAGAACATAACCAGTTCGAAGCACAGGACACCCACGATGTCCATCCAGCCAATGGCCAGGCCAAAGGCAGTCAAAGCATTTACCATGCTGAATTTATATTGAGTTTTCCTATCTCTTGTAAAATATTTAGAAATTCATTTGAAATGATTTCTTTCTGACAAATTTTGCCAAGTAAAAATTGAAATTTTTATGGTAAGATTAAGATGAGAAATTATTGGACTTTTATGTAAGTTATCACAGTAATTGATAAAAAAAAAAGAAAGGCAGCTTCGAAAGTCTGCATACCCTTGAAATTTGCATTATTTTTGCAATTTTAAATCCATCGTAACTAAGCAAAAAATGAAATAATTTTAAATCTGTGTTAGTTTTTATTAACCAAATCAAAATTAAAAATTTAAGCAAATTCAAATTTGGATGCTTTTTTGGCAATTAAAACGATAAGGGGTTGCATTATAAAATTTTACAAAAATTTAGTACATTTTTGTTTTCATATGGACATGCCTAGATCAATTCAGCTATCGACGCTGATCAATAATATATAATAATTTGATTTATATGTTCGGAATTGACTCCTTCTCTGCGCTACGCTTTTGTTAGTGCATTGAAGTATTCAAATGTTTACAAATTGTTAATTTATTTGAAAACCATTTTCAATTGTTTGTATTATACAAACCTTAAGAACTTTTGCCATCTATAATTTTAATAATAAATTCCTGCTAAAATGATAAGAAAACTTGCAATTTCTTATATTGGCATATATTTATTCCAAGGAAACTCTATAGAAATTGTATTTTCTTTTAAAAATTCCTTAAAAATTTTAAAATTCTAAGAAATTGTATTATTTTATTACACATTGTTGTTTACATAGTTTATATATTCACACATTTCACAAGCTCCCTGTTGCATTCTCCTGCTGTGCCAAAGACTTAAACTAGAAGTGAGATGTTTAAAAATGTTTTTCTCGCGCCCCGGGACATCGGCTTGGGCTCCAACTTCCTTGGCCCCACCAAGTTGCAAATGAGCGCGAAAAAAGTAAATTATATTTGTCAACGGGGATTCCCCCAATGCTCCCTCTCTCTCTCTATCTCTCTCGCACTCTGTCGTCCTCAAGGGACGAGTAATGGCTGGTGTGTGTGCGTGTGTGTACGCTGCCGCCGCACGTATTTCATCAGCGTCAGGCATTATGTGTGTGTCTGTCTACTTGTACAGTTGTGTGTGTCATTTTTTTTCTTGCATAAATAGATGCGACAGCCGCAGCAGCGAGACTTGGCTGCTGTTTCCGTTTCCGCTTTGATACACTCACCGGGGAGAGAGTTTATAAAAATCTTAGAAAAATGAACAGGCAAAAAAACTTCGACATATTATCGAAAATATCTAAAATGTTTATATAAAAATGTATAAAATATCGAAAATTATCGCATTTATTTTAAAATATCGATATTTTACTTTTTTCGATCCGGAAAACTCGAATCTATTATCTAAATTATCATAATTAATTTTCTCTTTTCCGATTATAGTCGTAAGATATATCGAAAAGAATATAGACTTATTGTACATACGTACATGGCTAGTTAAAATATCGATTTACATATCGACTTTAGCGTTTTGACTTTGCTGTAAATTGTCACATTTTAATTTTATATATATATGTATATGTATATATAATTGTAAAACTCTTTTAAGCATATTTTTTGTCTTGTTTTATTCAAAAAGATGGGTTCATTTGATTTAGATCCAGTACCGAAATCCCTGCTGATTTGGACCTACGCAATAGGATGCTTCGATCTAATGGCGGCCCTGCTCTTCAGTGTGGTGGGTCTCAAGACGATAAGCCAACGTGTAAGATATTCAAGGAATCGTTAAATTATTTTCACATTCAAATAAGAAATCTCTGTTTCACAAAAAGCTAAGTTGGCTGATCATTTTTGCCATACTCTTTGGCATATTCTGGATATCGATGACAGTGGTTCTCCTCCTTGGCATTCATGGGGTAAATCTGTATAAATAGGAAGAAAATGAGAGTGTTTCCTAAACGTTTAATTAAAGCGCAAGCCCAGGCTTGTACGTGCCTGGATCATCTTCTCCTGTGCAAGCATCCTGGCTGAGATTTTTCTCTTTTTGTATGGCATTTTGAGTGGGAGCAGCTACCAGAATGGACTGGTCAGTAATGGCATACTGCTGGTGATAGCACTGAGTGGGTAACATACATATTATTAAAATAACTTTTTGGTATTAACCCCCAATTTTACAGTTGTTGAGTTTATTTTCCTGTTCATAGTCCACCGATTTTATGTGACGTTGGCCTATTTCCAAATCCAATGTGCATCTCCCCTTTCCACCGAGTCTAATCCTGGATGCCATTCCCCCTGTCCTTTTTCTAAGGGAACAACACACCATACTTCGTTAGCTAATCCCATGAGACTATGCTCGCTTCCAACCGTTGACAAACATTCTGCGCTTTGAAATGCAACTAGAGTTGTTTTATTTTATTAAATTTATATTTTTAAAAGTTTAAAATATAACAAACTTATTTCTTAGGGCATTACCAAGGCGCCTTCTCTCAGTAAAGAGCGTCTAGGTCTTGATTTTTTCTTTGCCGGCTGCTCTGTGTAAATTATTTTAAAAGGATTTTGTGTTTTACATTGGCAGTGGGCGGACGTGTGAGTGCGCGAGGTCCTTGCAGCCTTAATATGATAAGAGAGATTTAAGAGCTTTGTTCTAGACGTTGCACTTTTTAAGACAAAAAACTGATGTAATAAAATATAATTTAATAATAATGTAAACAAGAAACAATGGGGGCAAGGAGACAAAAAGGATATCTAACTCTTGTTTTTCATTTGTTTTTTGAGTTCTTTAAGGGTGGCCTTCTCCTTCTTCATACGCTCCCTGGAATTTTTCTCCAAACGTTTCAGTTCCTTGCGATCGAGAGGCTTTTCTTCAACTTTCTCTTCGACTTCATCTTCCAATTCCATTTCAAATCCAGCATCTAACCTGCAATAGTTTTTATTGTCCTCTTGACAATCTGTTTCCGACTCCAAATATGGATACAATAGGTAAATAATATATACAAATGTCATTTCCACAGCTAAAAAAAGAGGGAAAGATTCCATAAACCATCTAAAATTCGTTTTGATAACAAAATAAAGCCTCACCCAAACCCGCGAAAGGCAGCACTGTGATCTTTACACCATCCCAGTTCACGGCTATGGCCATAGTCAGGCCATAGAGCAGGATAATGCCGTCCAGAATAATGCCCAGACAGGTAAAAACAAACCAAAAGCGCACTAATTTCATCTTTCGGCTGTAGATCCCTGCCCCCAGTATAATGGTGATGATCATCCAGAAAACGGAGAATAACAAAGCCATCAAGGCCGAGCCATTGCTCTGAATTTAACAGGGTTCATTCTTAAGCAAAAATAATTAAAAAAGAAAGCGACTACATCTTACTCGCTTGTGGAATACCAATCCTGAGATAATGGCAAAGAGCAGGGCGGATATAAAGTCCAGCAGGGCAATGCAATAGGCGCAGGGCACTAAATATCCTTCCGACTGTGTCCACATGGTCCCAGGTCAGAGTTCATCACATCACAAGCACTAACACCGGCACTGGCACTCTCGTACTGGCAATGTTGTCTACTAAATCAAAGCCATAATGATGATAAGCACGTACTTGTCACAGGTCAGGGGGCAGGGAGATGATGGAACCAGAAGCTACAGGAGGAGCCTTCGCTGCCTGTTAATCAATGCCGTTTGATTGCCAAAAGTCACAGGCATTGGCACAGTGGTTCTATATAGATTCTCCTTAGGTTTTTAAAGAGTAGAACATATTTAAGAAATAATAAATTCAATAAACACAAAAAAAAAGTTAGCTTAAATCTTTAAAGGATTAATATGATTTTAGCTAATGAAACCAATTGGAATCCTTAATTTCCAGTTTAAAATAATTCTTCGTATTTATATAATTTATTTTAAATATTACTAGTATTTATTTTTTTAATAAATAAGTACCTAATGGTAAGAGCATGCCTTTACTTTAATATGTATTCCTTTATCCCTATGTTTCTCCTATTAAAACTTATAGTTATAGCTTAGTATTCCCCTGAAAACAATCTAAACCAATGTGAGAAGGGAAGTCCTTCTCCTGGCAAGTTTCTGCGACCATCTGTCGGCCGTTCATTTATGG
>VNJR01001296.1:0-41262 GCA_008042585.1 Drosophila punjabiensis
AAATTAAAACATAAACTAATTTTCATTTTCCAAAAAATTAACATTAAGTGGGCCTATCCTTCATCTCTTTTACAGTCGCTCTCTAAAGTAGGCAATATTTATTGACTTAATAAGGTTGGATGTTACATGGTATGGTTCCTAACTTAATCGATATTACTGCCTCATTATAGCTCATTGATCTGCCGCATATGCCTCATTAGCGCCAACTTCTGCCCTGCCCAGATCAGAATTGAGAAAACTGCTTATATGGATCGATTCGAGTCCATTGTCTCGCACTACTTTCGCTCATTCCTTTCTCCGGAGAGCGCCGTCCTGGCAGCCAGCCGAAATCGCACCGGACGAGAGGGTCGATATAAAGGCAGGACAGACCGCACGGCGTGCCATTTGTTGTTGAGTCTCTAGCGTCAACAAGAATCGAACGTGCGAGTTTATTCAATTTACATCCCTTCGTTGACCAGAAAGGTGTGTGAGTACCGAGAGGAGCCAAGGATTAAAGCAAAACGCCTCCAAGGATATCGAAGAAGTTTTGAAATACTTTTGCGTGAAATACATTTTTGTGGAATTAACTAGTGACAATGACTGTTATTAAGACACAAGCTCTCCTTCCCAAAGGGCATTTTCTATTTTTAAAGTGAATTGTAATCGGATCGAACTACGGCTAATGATGCGAAAACTGAATCGGATTAACAATCTAAAGAATTTCGAGTTAACCTAAATAGATTGATTTGGGTTCTTTGAACTGCTCGTTAAATATAAACTTATCCTTGAGAGCAGAGTTGGTGACAAAAGGATACTAGAATTTTCCAAATATCGAGTTCTAGCTGTGATATTTTAAAACAAAGATATTATCTTAAATGCTTGATAATGAATATTCAATTTGCAGCAATATATTTTAGCTGGTGAAGTGGAAAAATTATAATCTTCGGCTTCTCGAAATTAGCTTCCTTTCTAGTTTATCACATATTCATTTTATTTATTATGTTTGTTTTAAAGAACAAAAGTATATCTTGAACTTATGCACTTTAAAAATAAATTAATTATGAAAAGCTAAAGGTTTTAAAACCATAAACTAAAAACTTAAAAATTATGAAAGAAAACACTAACCCTTTTGGTATCCCATTTTGCTCCGCAGATAATCAACTGCCAAGATGTGTGACGATGATGCGGGCGCATTAGTTATCGACAACGGATCGGGCATGTGCAAAGCCGGCTTTGCCGGTGATGACGCCCCCCGTGCTGTCTTCCCCTCGATTGTGGGCCGCCCACGCCACCAGGGCGTGATGGTGGGCATGGGTCAGAAGGACTCCTATGTGGGCGATGAGGCGCAGAGCAAGCGCGGTATCCTCACGCTGAAGTACCCCATCGAGCACGGCATCATCACCAACTGGGACGACATGGAGAAGATCTGGCATCACACCTTCTACAACGAGCTGCGCGTGGCCCCCGAGGAGCATCCAGTATTATTGACCGAGGCCCCCCTGAATCCCAAGGCCAATCGCGAGAAGATGACCCAGATCATGTTCGAGACCTTCAACTCGCCGGCCATGTACGTGGCCATCCAGGCCGTGCTCTCCCTGTACGCCTCCGGTCGTACCACCGGTATTGTGCTGGACTCCGGTGATGGCGTCTCCCACACCGTGCCCATCTATGAGGGCTTCGCCCTGCCCCATGCCATCCTGCGTCTGGATCTGGCCGGTCGCGATCTGACCGACTACCTGATGAAGATCCTGACCGAGCGCGGCTACTCTTTCACCACCACTGCCGAGCGTGAGATCGTGCGCGACATCAAGGAGAAGCTGTGCTACGTCGCCCTGGACTTCGAGCAGGAGATGGCCACTGCCGCCGCCTCCACCTCCCTGGAGAAGTCCTATGAGCTGCCCGACGGCCAGGTCATCACCATTGGCAACGAGCGCTTCCGCTGCCCCGAGGCCCTGTTCCAGCCCTCGTTCCTGGGCATGGAGTCGTGCGGCATCCACGAGACCGTCTACAACTCGATCATGAAGTGCGACGTGGACATCCGCAAGGACCTGTATGCCAACTCTGTGCTGTCCGGTGGTACCACCATGTATCCAGGTGAGACGGAGGATCTTCCCTACCTAGATTGCATCTTAATCCTTGAGTTTTTCTTGTCCATTTTTAGGTATTGCTGATCGCATGCAGAAGGAGATCACTGCCCTGGCCCCGTCGACCATCAAGATTAAGATCATTGCGCCACCTGAGAGGAAGTACTCCGTTTGGATCGGTGGCTCCATCCTGGCCTCGCTGTCCACCTTCCAGCAGATGTGGATCTCGAAGCAGGAGTACGACGAGTCCGGCCCCGGCATCGTCCACCGCAAGTGCTTTTAAGTCTTTCGCTCAATGCGAAAGTCCTTCAAAGGCAACAGCAACCGCAACCAGCAGCGACCAACAACCAACAGCAGCAGAGTCCTTTGACATCCTGGACTCGCACACGCTCAGTGATAGACGAAAACAACGGCGAACCCATCGCACAATTATCATCCAACTCAGATTCACCAGAACCGGAGCTCATCCTTCATGGCAACATCATGTGGGCCTTCTACTGTGACCATCTCGTAGCTGTGCTCCAAGTCGGATAACATTAAAATGTATATGAGGAGCTTTTGACCCTAGCCGTAGCAAAGCCATAGCCAGTGAATTGAAAGCCAAATATATCTTCCATTAAAAATATGAAATACTTTAAATAAATACATTTTTCTATTACCCACTTCGTGTACTAGAACCACTGAAGGTGCGAACAAAGTTGGTTGGTAAACAGCTTTTAAATTCCTTTAATCGACGTTAGATTAATTGTTAACATTGGTTTGTATTAGCCTAGCTAGGTAGTTAAATAAAAATGAAAATACATCGAGGATACTTGGTACCAGGACTTAGGATATTATGCGATATGCGATTATGCTATTAGGCGATTATGCGATTATGCAATTGGGGATATGATGGATTGAACATTGAAAGTCTGGCAGTGACTGTTGTAAGTTGAAAATGTTCCTTCAGCAGGGTTAATCGGATGAATGGTTTGGTTTTGGCTTGTGGGCTTGTGTTCTAAATAATATGAGTATTCGATTTAGTTACCATACGTAAGCACATACACAGACATATCTCCGCATCTCTCTTCCTTAACTAATTTATTGCGAAGCTTAGCTAATACAAATATTGTACAGACCGGCATTGCACTAGTTTTATCGAGCTCTTCATTGTGGGAATCATCAGTGATGGAAAGGGTGCCGAGCTAGATACACATGGCCAGTACCCAGAGTACAGGTAAACATGTTGGTTAAGCCATAAAAATTCGTTTAGTAATTAATGTTAAAAATGCATTACGCGGTAAACTAGGTAGAAGAGGGGTTTCAGCATTGTGGAAAGGGGAGGCAGAGCAAGCAAGGACCTTGACATTTCCCATCACTGCATATACATATAGTAAGCGGTTTAACTGAGTGGCCCTAATTATCTAAGGGCTTCCGCCCGATCTATGGATTGTATTTTGGTCAATCGATCTTATTCGCTACGTTAACGGCTCACGTCCTCTCTGATATTTACAATGCTTAATACATTACATGGCAATATAATATCTAGTTACTAATTTCAGGTGAAATAAACTTATATGTACACGCGTTGCCGATCCTTACGACCGTTTGTATATTGCATTTCGCTTGCATTTTTGTTCGGGTTTCTTCGACACGATTCCTTGGGGTATCTATCTATCCTATCTAATATTCGAGAATACTTTTGACCTTCGAGAGCCTCGCGAGCTCGACTCTGTGTGGTAATGCTTGGCTGGGGTAACCCTCGGACATGAGGATGCACGAGGGCTAGCTTAACCCTTGGTCCTTCCCGGGACGTAGACCCGATTACCGTTGGGAAGGTCATAAAACATCCAAGTAAAGACCAGAGTTTAACGCAATAAAGCAGCCGCCGCAGTAGCCTCCGCAAAAGGCTCTTCGCATCACAGCGGTGTTGTCAAACTGAAGGGAAGAGAGAGATATAACCATTTAATTAGCAAGTCCCCTAAAGACTTAAAGCCTTAGTAAACCCACCTGCTTCATGACAGCAGATTGACCATGCGTACTCCACACTGTGCCCGGGCGCATGGTGAAGTCCGTCTTTTCTAAGTTGATGGCGAAGTCGCCCTGCGGACACTGCCGATTGCGGTTGTAGCAATCACCGGCGGATCCCAGTTTCTGAGGCTGACCACGCGACTCTGCGAACTCAAAGTCATTGTCCATGACCCGCAGATCGGTGATGTTTAGCCGCAGTTTTCTGAAGTGCGTGCGACCAGAGTTCTGGTCGTTGGGGTATTCGTGGGACCGCGACTCCGGTGGACAGCTGTTGGTCAGCTGCGTCCTGTACTCGTAGTAGATGGAGTAGTTCTCCTGCGGATCCACGCTTACGTATTCGCGCGGGTTATGGCTGCGCATCTCGTGGCAATAGACCCGCACCAACCGCGATCGCACCTCCAGTTGGTACTCGCCGTCCTTGTCAATGCCGTGCATCTCCCTTAGTTCCCTGCAGCTCCTCGGCCTCCAATGGCTCGTTCTGATGCTGATGCCGCTACTCCGGCTGCCGAGGCTACTCATGCTGCTTGTGGCAATCCTTCTCCGGCAGTAGGGCGGCGGTGTGCAGCGCCTCTCCACCTTGGAGCGGCTGGGGCAGCTGACGCGACGCTTGTGGGAGTCAAAGCACGTGTCGCGTCTCCTCTCTATGCCATCGCAGTTGCACTGGAAGAAAAGGGGCGAGTTACAGATGGAAAGACCCTTTGCAACGGATGAACTCACCTTCATGATGACCTTCGACTGCCGCCGCACGCAATTGTTGCAAATGCGGCGCTTGGTCGGACGCTTCTTGGCATCGCATTGGTCTTCGGCCACCTCCTGGCTTCTCTTGTCCTGCCAAGCCTCGCAGCGGACATAGCGGGTTTGGTATTCTTCTGAGCAGTCAGCAGGACACCGCGTCCAGTCGGAGACATTCCACTTGCAATTGATCCGGCACGTCTTGGTGGTGGTCCGCAACTTTGGCCGCCGCACCTTGCGACTGAGGCAGTAGGACTCACTTATTGGCTCCCGGCGTTTGGGTGCCCCGGGTACTTCTGGCTTGTAGACCCTGCTGCAGGTCTGCTTCTTCCACTTCTTGCCCTCGCCACATTGCACGGAACACTGTTGAGCGGGATGGATTAACTTTAGATTTAACCCCTGGAAAACTATCTTAAAGGCACCTCACCTGAGTCCATTCGCTCGTGTACTTGATGTGACAGCACTTGCGCACCTCCTTGGGCTTTTTGCTCTGGCAACCGATGCCATACGGATGGGAGCAGCTCACGGAGCGACTCTTCTCGCACCACTCGTTGCACTCGCCCCAGTCTCCGATCACCCAGTTGTTGATGGCAATGGCATTCTGTGGGTTAAAGGTGGATATTATTAAAACATTCTAAATGTTAGAGTCCAAAAGCAATTCTTACCGGTGATTCCGTGTACGTGGGACAGGGTTCGGTGTTGCAGAAGGTCAGTAGGTCAGTCTGGGGCCTTGTCCGGGGATTGCAAAGGTTATCGCTGACCCGCGTGTTGTGCAGATAGCAGTGGGCCTCACGTTGCTGAGTACCAGTGCCGCAGGACTTGGAGCACTGTCAAGAGAAAAACATGGCTTAGATCGTGCCAAGTGGAGATTTGATTAGCAGGGATAAACTCACCGATGACCACTCCGAGAAGTTCCAGCAGCCCTCGCGACACTCTTCGTGGTGGACGACATCGAACTTCAACTTGCAATAGGACATGTCCACAATATTGGAACGCTGCATACTCGGGAATGTCTGGATGCAGTTGAAGGTCTTCTCGCGGGTGCCTCGTTCTCCACAAGAGGCGGAGCACTCCGAAATGCTCGTGATAGTGAGACTGCAATTAATATATTGTTTGTACCATGAATATGCAACAAAATATATTTATTTCCTTACTTGAGGCGACAATCCGTGTTGCAGCCACGATCCTCCACTTTTGGCATGGCGGACTTGTCGCAAAACTGCGGGGCCACCTTCAGACCCTGGGTGGTGCTGACGCAGGCCGGGTTCCGGTAGCTTCTGCCCTCGCAGAGCGAGTCACAGGTGCTCCAAGTGGACATCTCCCAGCGGTAGATCTCAACCTCCGCTTCGGGGAGCGTCGGTCTGTCAACGGTGTAGGAGTACGAAAGCATTACAGTGTCCTTGTTCTTGGCCACACTCAGGTTAAGCGAAATGATCTGTGAGAGGTAAGATATATTGCTTTCGATCTGCTGGTATTTAGACACTCAGGTATTTTGACACTCACCTTAACTATCAGATCACGGGACAACTTCCATGAGTAGGTCGTGTTCACGCGCTCCACGGGACTCTTGGGTCCACTGTACTCCACCGTAACCCCAGCGTAGACGAACTTGTAGAAGAATGTCTTCAGGACATCCTGGTTGAGAAGACCGTTGCCCTTGTCATCGCTCAGCGCTATATAGTGGTGCTCGGGATAGCCGGGCTGGGTGATGATAATGTTTGAGGCACCTAAAATATAGAAAAATGCAATTAGATTAGTAATTAAAGTTAAAATTCCGCCGTTATTTAGTTATACGATAAATATTATCGTATAAAAGTTTTTTCTGCAATCGATAATGGCGACTATCGATGCGCGTTCATCTTTAGCTGTGTTTGTGTTCTATTTGTAAAAGTTTTAGCCCATAGGCGAAATCACGTATTTTCAATGCATTCAAATAAAAATGAAGTCATCCGTTCTTAAGAAAAACTGGTGAGCATGCAGTAAATGTAATTGAAAATCAAAGACATCTATAAACCTATTACAATTGCATTAAAACTAAGTAAAAATCTATATTGCAGATAAGCCTCGATGCAATGAAATTCTGTGAATCGCGAGTGCATACACAAGTCTCCGGAATTTACAAGATTACAAGTGGCGCCAGCTAGTGATAAGCCGCTCTGATTCCGGACTGATTGCATATAATTAATGGGCAACCTGCGGCCATCGGCTGATTGCACCGGAATCTGGAGTGGCGCAGCCCTATCGGGGCATACGTGCGCTGGCGGGGTGCATTCACCTGGCTCCACTCCGTTCCGGCGTCGGCCCGCCCAGCGGATCTTAGGCCAGCTATCACCCCATCCGGCAGCCACCTGTGGACTGCGACAAGTCACGCCCAAGGCCTGCGCGCCGCGCACACGGAACACACGTAAGTACATGTGTGAACATAAGAATGAGCAATTAATTCGCAAAGACATAAACGGGTACCATTAGCATTCATTGAGGAAAGTATTAGCCAAAAATTTAATTATCGAAATGTATTTATGGATGTACACACCTTTTGGTATTGTCGTCACATAGAAGTTGGACTTCTCGCCGCTCCTCAGGAGATCGGAGACCAGAAAGTTCCCGGTAACCTCGTGGCATGTGTCATTCCGTCCCTCGCACACGCCGCACCTGTCTGTAAGAAGCGGAAATCGTTGGGATCGTGTTAGTGGGATGAGTCATCTTCAATGGGTTTCGTTTTGGAATGGGATTATAAGGGTGCATGCTGGGTCTTGGTTTAAAGATTACAACTACATTAGCATTTCAAAGTACCAATTGAGTAATTTCTCTTATTTTTACTCAACGTCCTTGAAGTATTTTATTCTAAGGTTAAAAGTACTCTCGTAAAATCCACTTCTCCGTGGAAGTAAATGGTTTCTTTACCCAGCTTGGCAATGGAGTTGAGCTCGTTGTCGCATCCCGCCGGCCGGCAGATGCCGTTGACGCACTTGTCGAAACTGTCCACCGTGCAGGAGGTGCCGTCGGTGACTTTGTTCTTGAGCATGAAGTAGGTGATGCTGTTTTCCATGCGGCAGAACAGCTTGCACGGTTCTCCTTTGGGGACGGGACATAACAGGACAACGAGAAAGAAATATGGAGTTAGCCCAGCGGCTTCGTCTGGAATCGGGCGCACTTACTTTCGTATTTGGGCAGCCACTTGGTGTCCGGAGTGATGCCGGGAATGTTGAGGTTGCGCCCGTTCATGTCGTAGCACTGCTGCTCTCGCGAGTCCATGCTGCCTGCTGGGCAGGAGTGGACGTTGCAGGATCGGTACTTCTTCCGTGCGCCCAGACAGTACTTGCCTCCGTGCTCCGGCACTGGGTTGTTGCACTCGCGACGCGATTCTTGAACGCCACCACCGCAGGTGAGGCTGCAGGGCGTCCATGGACTCCAGTTACCCCAGCCGCCGTTGACTGTTAGGCGATGGCTACCCTGGCGCGGCACACACTTGCCCTTTTGGCACCAGTGATCGCTGTTCCGATGGTTGCAAGTCGTGCCATCCGCCCACGGCAGGTTGCTGGAGCGGCACTGGTCGCTGGGGTTGGAGTGCGTCCGATTGCACCACAGCCGCTGGCATTGCTCCTCCATGGGGCAGTGCCGGCTTTCGGTGCCGAAGATCAGCTGGCACTGGTTGTCCAGCGAGTAGATCTCCCCGGGCTGTCGCTTCTCCGTGCTCTTGACAACCAATTCTGGTTCGTTTTCGAGGCAGGACTTGTCGCCCCTCCTGTGGGAAGCGTGGCCGGATGCAGGAGTTAGCGACTCGAGGAACTCGGACACGTAGTGCCTAGAGCACCTCGACCACGACCACGGATGCATGTGAACGCCCATCACACTAGACATGATGTGCATCTCCTTGTTCCCGTGTCTCGAATTGAACGGCTGGCACTGGGCATCGTCGTCGTGGTGCATATTCAAGCTGGAAACGGGATTATATTAGGTCAGGAACTCTGTGGGATCAGCTAAGAGATGTGATTGTTTCACTCACATGTGTCCCAGTTCGTGGGCCATTGTAAACGCGGCAGGCAGTCCAGTGTCCTGGACTATTGAGCAGGACCTGGGATTGCAGACGGTGCCAAGCTCGGCCAGACCAAGCATGTGACAGCTCCTACCTGGTATACCGCCGCAGATCGGTTCCCTGGGGAAGCAGAGGATCGTTAGTCCGGCCTAGAGCCCCCCTTCAGACCAAGTCACTCACCTAGTTATCAGCATGGCGGTGTCCCTGTGGTAGCCCTTCTGGTTGATGAAGGAGCAGAAGTGCTTCAGCATCTGGTTGCTGGAGTTGTGGCGGTCGTTGTTCTCGGGCAGCACGATCAGGTTGACCAAGGTGATGTGGATGGGGCTGCCGATGCTGGCGTCCTTGAAGATGCTCGACACGATGGACAGCAGGATGAGGACGTAGGACTCAAGGCGGTTCTGGTGGAAGCGCTGCATGCTAGAGTCCACGGCGATTAGCACCTCCAAGGTGTACTCCTGGGTTCTGCTAAACTTGGTCTCCATGCCGTTGTAGTGCCTCTTGTGGCGCCTCAGCTTTCGATCTTGACCCTGGCTCCGCTCCTTCAGCTGGCTCTGGCCTCGCATGCTCATAAGAGCGTCCATTCCCAGCTCGAAGCTGGTGACAGCCTGTCTGGCGTGGCGGAGCGATTTCCGCCAGACGCGGTGCAGGTTCTCGTCGGTGCTGTTCCCGTTCACCGGCTCGATGAGCAGGGCGCCGAAACTCGTTTTGATATAACCAGTCTGAGGAGGAGAACGGACAGAACGGGGAGCGGGGATAGGGGGTCGGAATTAGTAGTCATATTCAGTGGCTTATCAATAAAGCATAATTTGCAAAATGTAAATGCGATGCAAATGGCTGTGCCAAGGTCAGTCGGAGCCACTTGTTGGCCTTACCATGCCGCTGCACAGCGAGACCGCCACCATTGAGTTGGGATCACCCTCGACGTAGCCGGTGTAGTGGCAATCCAGGTCGCGCTGCTCCGCCTCCAGGCCCTGCTCCAGCTCCTGCTCCACCTTGTCAAACTCGTCGCTGTCAAGGGTCTCGTTCTTCTGCATCCTCAGCTGATGGATTGTGTGATTATGTATAAACGAGGCGTCCTGCCTCAGGACCAGGTGCAACTGGCGCCCGAACACATTGAGGTTGTACTGCGGATGCGGATCCCAGATCTCGTTGTCCCGGCTGCGAAACGTGCCCGTCATGCTGAAGGCCGACGAAGAATCTAAAGATGTACATTTAATCGAGAATGCTTATCAATCGGGGGGGAATTTTTGGAATTTCTAGCCAAGGTGTCTACTGAGGAGATGCTTAAAAAGATAACTTCTTTAGTTAATGAATTAAATTGCATTTCATCATGAGCTTGGCATTGCTTTCAGATACTCGAAGTTAAGACTTAAATATCTTAAAGCAGATAACCAGTGGGTCTACGAAAAGCCAAGACAAGATACGATAAACATTGATCTTTAGAGTCTCTTTTTAGGAGGATATGAAAATTAAATTTCAGCCCATCTTAATTTTAATATTTCTCTATAAAATACATTCTTCTTATTTATTTAAGTTGGCTTACCTTTGAGCAAGCTGTTAATGTCGCCGTTCCGCTTCGACTCGTAGAGCAGGTCGTCCTCGCTGAGGCTGTAGTTGTAGTAGACCTTGGTGGGCGTCACGAAGGCGGTGAGATCCTCTTCGCCTAGATCATCGAAACCGCCCGTTTCGCCGGTGTCTTTCGCGTTGGTGTCGTTGTCCAAGTGCCTGTGGGAATGGTTATCGGCATCCCCGCTATGTAGTGGTGGCAGTGGTGTGTGTACTAAGGTAAAATGCGAATCTGTGTAGTTGTTCTTGGCCACTTCAAGCCTGGTCCTGTGTGCACTCGGCACGCCATGCAGAAACATGAAGACCATGGCCAGCAGGAAGGCGGTGAGGCAGGCATACAGGCAGGCGTGCTGCCGCCAGTGGGTGGACATCTTTTGGCTGCACTTGTACCTGTAGAACCACCATTCACACCTCTTCTTCAGCACGAGCTGCAAAGGGAGAAAGAGCAATCGGTTAGTGGAGGATGGGCAACAGTATATCAGAACTGGAATGCCGATATGGCACACTCTTTGGCATTCTTTCACACCTTGGGTGCGTGCGGATCTCGATTAGGGGCGGCTGGAGAGCTGGCCGCCAGATAAGAGCTCGGGCACGTTCCACACTGCCCAAGTGCCCATCGTGGCGGGGGCCGGCCGCTTTGAGTGATAGACTTTTGAAAGAATTATTGATGAACTGCCGCCGCCGCAGGCCAGGTATGGGTACCTTGACCACCTGTGAGATGCCTCGGATCGCTCGGATCGCAGAGGCGAGGATGAGGATGGCCGGCGGCGGTGGCCTTTGGCTGCAGCCAGACAGTAAGAGAAGCTGTTGAAATCACTTCCTCGCACCGCGAATTTTTGCACATTTTTGTTTAAAATAAACGCTTAAACGCCGAGGTGTAAAGTGTGCCAACGGCAATTTGTGCTCGAGAGATAAAACAAAAAGGCAGCAAAGAGGCGAAGCAGAGCCGAAAAATGCGAATAAAAAGACTGAGTACCCCGCGAGCCAACAAAATTTAAATGCCTCTAATTTGTAAATTTATGTGAGAGCTCTTTGTTTGCACCTCCGACGAAATAATTTCAGACAATTCATACATCAGCGCAAATAAATTAAAATTCCCCCGCGAAATTAGCAGATTAATTCAGCTAAATGATGGGCTCTTTTACATAATTTTATGGCAGCTCTGTGAACTCTGCAACCGCCGACGCATTCGTTATGCTCATTGGCCATAATGTCGCCGCGAATGTGTCTGCCACATAGCTCTACGGATATGTGAATATTCGGATATATGGATATCTGAGAAATACCGATCTGGCGTGCCGTGTGATTCCGGTGGTAGCGGAGATGGTGCCGAAGCCGTGTGAGATCACATTTCCGGCGTATAACAAATAGCCGAACTATTTTTGCGGTTCCCAAGCCCAAACCCAGCTAATGGGAACTGGAAACCGCAGAACGGGGAACTGTTTTCAATACATTAAATGGACTTATAGCTGGGCAGTGGCAGTGAGCACATTCGAGCGAGAAAACCGTAAAACTTGTCCTTGAAATTGTTAATTGTTATTGACCTTTAGCGGAGCCACCGAAAGTTACAAATTAATTGCTTTTGCAAATTGCTCAGAACATTGGACCATAAAATTCTCATTAGGTTTATAGTCGGCGCCCTGTGCCACATTGAAAGGTCTTTTAACGATTTTTCTAGTTTGTTATGTCACAACTAGATAAGGGTTTTGAAGGTCGAGTGATCGTCATTACCTAAAATATATACCTCTGGGCAAGGATCCTCGGGCCTCAATACCTGGACAAAGTGTTTTTCCTGTTTTCTATAAGGAATTCTATATAAAAGCAATTGTTAATTTCCATTCGTTATTACGGATCTCTAAGAAATTTGATTTCTTTTATTTGTATTTTAAATCGTTCATTAAACTCTGTATTTAAATGTTCAACAAATCATTCCGTGAGCCTCGGCCGTAATCAACGCATTGATTTATGGCCTGGGTTATCATTGAATTGCCCGAGTTGCTCTGGACAGTTTTCGGAATCGATTTTATCGGCCAAAAGAGAGATGGATCCACTGATGAACTGATGAGTGTTCCAGGCAATTCCCCCAGCCAGAATCTGGATCTGCTTTGGTGTGAGGCTTATCATAAATTTCATACAATACTCAAAATGCCATTGTGTGTGCTCGATTTGCAATGCTAATCGCAGCGGCCACGGGTGCCCCAAAGAAAGCCACCGCCCCTCGGGCTCTTTATGCACTTAATTAAAGCGATCTCGGCGTTATCTCCGAATGGTTAGTTATGCATGCGTTGGGGGAGCTGCTTATTAACTTGTTTCGCTCCGCCTCATGAATATGCAAATGCACTGCGTGCCTGCTTGCTTCTTTCGCTGGCTAAGTAGCCCTGCCGTTCCTTGTGCTTCGTAGGCTCTCTGGCTTGTGTCGCTGTATTGTTTCGAGCAGCTTTGCATGGTTCATTTCCACCTCGCCTAATTTATTGCCACGGCCAAGTGGTTGCCTCTGACTAATTGACCAATTCGATGAGGAATAAGAATCAGAATCTCGAGTCCAAATCCGAATCCGAATCAAAACCGAGGGGCATCTTGCGGGGAAACCTGTTTACACCTGACCGCCAGTGGAAACAAACAAGCGATTTGTGTGTCAGCCGATCGCTTCATTTCGCCGAGTGCCATAATTTATGCCAATGGCTCCGGTCGACACACAGTCTGCACAGCCGGCTAGCCGTCGTCGCCGCTCAGTCTGTCCCCGTGAGCGTTTGTGAAGGTCGCCGCGCAGCTTCGGCTCCCCATCCCCTGGCCCCACTTCACCGTCTCCTCCACGTCGGGATGGGAACCACCGACCAGCAGACCAAATACCACTCGTGTAAACCACCTCCGGCCGAGTTGGTTGAGGTGTGAGCCGTCGGATGCGTGGCCGGTCTGGCCAGACAACGCGGCGTATGCTTAATTACACGGCTATTGCCGATGTCCGAGCAGGGGCCACAGGGAGGTAGGTTTTTCGTTAGCAATTGTTGTTCGCTGCTAATTTGTATTTAATGACTTAATTGCAGTGCTGCTGGCCGACTAAACTGGCGCCCTGTGCCGGCTCTGGTCCAACGCGGCGTATACTTAACGCTCGATTTAATTGGCAGCTGCGCATGCGCAAGTCGATCGAAAATAGCCGCTAACCGCAAACAGTAAATTATCACATTTGCAGCCACACATCGGGATCCGTAAATGGGATAAATCACAGAGATGGGGAATTCGATTCGATTCGTTTCGCATTGCAATTTGCGGCGTGCTCTCACTAATATTTATTTTATATCCCGGCCTTGCCGACCTTATATGCAGATCTTGCAACATGCTGAGCAGAATTCATACTTTGTAATTCCAAAACTTTTCCACTTTGTAGAATTTGGGGCGCGTGTGTTTACAGTGCCTGCTGCTGGCGCTGACGCTGAAGCTGCCGCTGGCAAATGATAAATAAACTTGTACACTTTATGGGCGTGTGCTTTTTGGGGCCGTTATGCATGCGCGATGCGTGACTGCCACAAACAAATTCGGAAAAGCCATTACATATAATTGGCAAAGGCCTTAAACACCACACAATTTCCACCATATTCTTCGAAATTTAATGAAGGGTGTGCAGATTTCCATTTTGGTTTTAGTTCTAGACGCCAAATTACACGTTTCCTTAAAAGTCTGCGGTAAATTGCCCCAACAATTAGACACACTGCTCAGGAAGGACAACACATGAATAATAGTCTTCTTAAGAACCATTTCCAGTTGTTATTTGCATTTCAAACATTCTGCAGAACAGTCGGCAGTCAGCCGGAATTACGTTGAATTTGTTTGCTCAGGACGGGGCGAAAGTATTTGTAAATATTTTTAATGTGCAGCCGAGCATTTCGCTGGAAATGTTTTTCCCAGCTTTTCCCGCCGTTTTCCCCATTTTCCTGTGTCGTACAATTGACAAGGGGAAGCACAATGCGGCAGAGCCCTTGAAAATTCGCCAAATACCAAAAAGAGAACAAAAAAGTCCGGTAAACAGCAGCAGCTGCAAAACACAGCCATTAAATCGTCTGCCACGCTATTCTCTGGAAAAACTCTGAGTCCACCGCCACAAATGGTAAACTCTGGCCATCATCCGGTGAATCCCCCACGCGTCCAACATTTAAATCCGTCTATGACAGCACAGACGCGTGTTATATAGTTCATGGAAATGCATTTCCAATGCATTTTCCATTGCATTTTCCATCGATCGGCTTGCGGCGGGTATCTAAATTGAAATCAGCATTCGGCCAAAGTGCATTTGCAACTTCAAATTCACAATTGAAAGCCATCATCGCAAATTCGATCAATTAACCTTGGCCGAAACGAAAATGTACAAAATTTTAATTGAAAATGGGCTACAAAATGCATTAGACAGAATCGACGGCTTCCATTTGGCTTAACGACCGGCCGTCTGGCCGTCTGGTTGCTTGGTCGCATGGTCGCCTGACTGGCTGGCTGGACAACGCCCGCGTCTGCCATGTGTTTGCCGTACCAAGAGCATTGCCGGTGCTCCGACAGGAGGAGATCGGAGGAGCAGAGGGCTGTTTATTATGGGCACGGGCACGGGCCTCCAATGCTGCTCTGGTTTGCTCTGCTCGTGGAGCATATGCCCCCGCGCCAAGTTAATTATTGCGTGTTTAACCTTGAATCCCGATGATATACACACATTCGCCCATTCCGATCGTTTCAAAACTATAAAATAATCAACTTTGTTTAGCTTTCGTTTCATAAAATTCGCACAAAAAAGGAATGGAAAAAAGAGCGCTGACTGGCGGGAGGAGACCCCCCACCGTCTCCGGGACGATCAAACAGATTAGTTAAAATATCTACATGGATATAACATATGCACAATTGTGCAATTTCGGTTTGTTTATCTTTTTTTTTTTTCCTTTTGTGGAACGTGGGAAGCTCGGATGACTCAGCCTGCAGCAGCCTGCACTTGTCCCGAAAGCGTCGTAAAGATTTTACTGGCCATTAAAATGCAACCTGGCTAGTGGATTGGCCTGGGGTTTGGCTTTGGTTTGGTTTTGTCATTCGATTAAAGCCCGTTTTGTTTATTTGCTCGGGCTTAATTTAGTACGCGGTTTAATGGGCTCGCTTTTGATTTATTTGGCACACTTTTGCGAGTGGCGGCGTAGACAAGCTAATATTTCTCTATGGGCATACGTTGCGTATGAGCAATGTGCAATGCGCGAACATTTGTTCAATTTGTTATGCTGTTGTGGCTGCGACGACTTGGTAAATATTTGCAGTATAATTAGTTAATAAATTAAGGAATTTTTTAAATTGTGGCAATAAATTCTCGAGCCTGTGACAGCCGTAATAAAAATGTCATGGCATGGAAGTCAAACTGATTTTATGTTCGATCAAAACTTGTTAATTTTTTTGGTCTGAGACCTTATTGCTAAGGCAAAACAATATTTTTATTATATCAACTTGAGCTTTGAGAAAGAAGTTTGATCTTGATGTGTATTTTTATAGCTTGCACCTCTCAGTTGGGTTTTGAAACTTGTTGTGCACATTTCCTGCCTGAAGCCTTGGCTCCTCGCAGCGCATTCGAGGTTCCACGCGGCCCGACGTGTTCCGCAAAGCACATTCTCACACCCAAAATATTTACTGTATCTGCGGTGTGTTGCCCACGCCGGCCAGAAACATATAAATTACAAATATTTATTTGCTCTCCGCCGCTTACAAAGTGTGTGCGTGTTTATTTGGACAGCTCAAGTTGGGATCCCCGCGGGGCTCGCGAAGGGGAATCGGGAACAGGCTCTCGGCTATCGGTTCTCCGTTCTCCAGCTGGCAATCGGCACCTGGCACACCTTCCACCTTCCGAAACATGAACCTCAATCACACGACAATTAAGAGCCGTTTCGTTTTCGGGGCACCCGTTCAAAATGTTAATTCTCGGCCAATGATTTTGGAAACGCTGTAAATTAACGAAATTTACTCTCCTGCCGGCTTGCCACTTCAAAGGAAGGCGGCTCTTCCCCGAATTCGAATCGAAGTCCGAATCCGAAACCACCGATGCTGGTGGTGGGTGGTGGGCAGCGGCACAGACCAGATGGCCCCGGCCAAGGTGTGGACGGGAATGTGGATGCGGAGCACACATACAGCATAGATCTCGCGCCTAAATGGCCTAGCAACCGGAGCACCGCGATTCCCAAAGGAATGCAGGCCGGAGCGGAAAGCGCGCCGATTTCGTTGGTTCGTTTCGATTGTTGTTTATTTTTTATGTGGTTCGCTCAGGTTGCAAATTAAAAGGCGGCCGCAACAGCTCTATTAAGTTAAATAATCGCCGCGCGGAGTCTAAACAAACGCGATTGGCATCAGGTATGCCAGCAATGCCGCAAGAGCCTCGAATTTATTATTGTATTTCGTATGCTTTCACTTGCCCCAAACGCTCCGTTCTTATCCGCTGGCCGACTCACAATGATTATGGAAACTGGCAATCTGGGCATCTGGAAATCTGACCGTCAGTGTCAATGACACTGTGCTCCTTGGTATCTCTCTGCTCTTTGTTGGACATCTCATAAATATTTCAGGAAGGAATTCAGAGACGACATGCGCACACGGATGCGGAATGCCTGATGCACTCGGGGGCGCCTTTGTGTATGCAGCGTTTGTCAGATCGGCAGGAGATTAGTCAGCTTTGTGCAGCACCTTGGCAGAAATGTATCGCCGTGTGCCTGGTAGCCGGCCGGCCGGCTGACCATGTGCTATCCTCTGGCAAACAAACAAACAAACAGGCGGGCCAATAAAACCTGGCCAGCAGCATATATGTACATAGCATCCAGCGTTTGTAGTTCGTTTGTGTTTGTGTTGTTTGCAAGGAAATGTGAATAAACTTGAAATGCCAACGCCTCGATCGAGAGTCTTGTTTGCTTTTGTTTGGCTGATGTTCTTTGGTTATTGTTCTCAAATGATGTGCAGTTTTTTAATTGTTTCTGATTATACGCTTGAGTTACGAGACGTCGTCTCAATTTAGTCATTGTCATACTCCGTCGATCCTCATCCTTGCCTTGTCGCGATCCCCGATCCCCGATTGCCGATCAGCATCAGCACCCATGTAAGACTCTGATGAGATCGTTATTTTGATTGGACTCTGGAAGGGGGCTTCCCACCCTTGACATCGACATAGACATCGACATCGACATTACAACTGAATGCGCGTTTATTTTGAATGACAGACCCCGACGAGTCGATCAGAAATAGCCAATTGACTGCCAAACGAGCAGCTTGATGAATTGCATTTGTGGCGGGAATTGTGTCCAGTGGGGGACAGCTACCTCATATTTCAGATATTCCAAGATATTCTGGCCAAGACCGTCGTCACGTGAGGTGCATTCCTTAATCGGCTTACGTCCTCCTGCATTGAGTCACTGGCCAGGCGCTATTTTCATTCACAAAGTCAATAAATGCATATAAATCTATTTTTGCCACGAATGTGGCTATGATGAGTGAAATATTCGGCATAATTAAACGAAAATAGTCAGACGTTAATGTGATTTTTCCGCGCCACACACAGACCACACACGCCACCTGAAGTCACTCACAGGTAAGTGGTAGTGGTGGTGGTGGCCACGTCTGACTCATTGACCAGGCACACTCGGCACACCCATTGAAAATAGAATTATGAGTTGGAAAATTCACTGCGGCAATTAAGAGTTTCGGCGGGCAAAAGAAAACATAGCCGCAGGTGAGATTCATTAATTTTATATGCTCCTAGCAGCTAACAGCTAGCACCTAGCACCTAGCAGAGAATTATGGGGGCCTGGTGGGGAGGCGTTCAAAGTACAATATCGAGAGCCAACTGGGAGCCAAGGAATGGAATGCCCATTCCCATTCCCATTCCTGTTTCCAATTGGTATATTAACATTTTTCGAATATGCTTCGAGAGCAAACAAATCGATTTGGGTTCTGGAATTTCATATTATTCTCTAGGAATTTGTATGAAGAATCTCATCGGCTGATCATCCTTCCCTGGAACTAATTCCTTGGCTCGCCAATATGTGATTTCCGTAACAAGAATCCAAGTGCGGGCGCCTTTATCATTGTCACTGTCACTGTCACTGTCAGTGTCCCCTAGCCAGTCACTTGTCATTAAGAGAATATATAAAAAGAAGAGCTGGACTCCCAGTGCATTTCGCTGAAGTGGAATGGCGCCAGATCAATCATCGCATTAAGGAGCTGTAAGAAATTAAGAATATCAATCGCGAACCCATTTTTATGGAGAGAGGATTCCGCTTAGTTTGGGGCTGTATCGATTTCGGCAATGCTGAATGGGCCCCAGTTCCCTTCGCATTCCTCCTGACTAAGCATGTCTGTGGGAATTTCGCAAGACATCGGTCGGGGCCGAGAAGAAGAGGAATTCAAGAGCACAGAACTTCCATGGAACTGGCCATCAGCAGTTCGGGTTTGTATTAAATTCGGTTCCGGCGAAGCCCTCAATGGGACCTCCTTTTGGTTGTTTAGGGCGCAGATGTGAAATCCGAAGAACACGTGTCTGGAGACTTGCATTCTTCGGGCCTTTGCTTGGGTCTTCGCAAAGTGCACAGAATGCGGAAAAGCTACGAGCGAAGGTTTCGCTCGCATTTATTCTAATTATTGTCATTTTTCGCTTTACTTTATGTGCAGTGTTAATTTCAAAACACTACATCTGCATCTGTATTTGTATCTGTATCTGTATCGGTGTATCTGTGTTTGTCTCCGTGTCTGTGCCTGTGTCTGGGCGAGTTTGTCTGGCTGTCTGTCAATTAACCTCAACGCTTTGCGTTCATACAGTAAGTTATGGCTTTTTAATCGCTGAAAATTTGCATGAGCATATGCTGGCCAGGGCAGGCCGGGCTCGCGCTCGTATTTCAGTCACTCCATCAGTCGGCTTCACCCTCGCCTTCGCCTTCGCCTCATTATGAAGCCCAAAAGTAGCTCAAAGTATATCATAAAAACTCCAGTATGCAAAAGTGCGACTTTAAAAGATTTCCAACTCAGATATCACATTCGTATGCAGCTTACTCTGCCACGGGTATACTCTAAATTCCATTAGGTTTGCAACACATTAAGCCAACTTAATGCTGTTAAGCCAAAAGTAGCTCAAAATATATCATAAAAACTCCAGTATGCAAAAGTGCGACTTTAAAAGATTTCCAACTCAGATATCACATTCGTATGCAGCTTACTCTGCCACGGGTCTTCGATCTTAATAAGATCTTGAGCGAAGGCGAATATTTCAAGAGTAAACTAAAGATAAACTGATATCTTAGCGTTCTTTCTTCGCTGTGCTCCCCTGCTGATGTGGGTTTCTCTGCATTTCATGAATTATTCACAGCGAATCCCGGCCACAGCGTCCCATTCGAAACAAAACAAGCGGGAAGCGCATACATTTTGTATCTGTCAGATACGTCAGGGCGTACGGTGACGTTTGACGGTTGACGCTGACGCTGAGGCTGGCGGCACGGCACGTCACTGACCCCCGCCTGCACTTGTGCGAATTTGATTTTGGCCGCGATTCGATGCCCGCTGCACTCGCTCCGCCAAACGGGACACATGAATCAGGCCCCAATATTGCCCGCATAAGCACTTCTACGGGCGAGTACGTCTGCATGTCTGAGCATATCAAAATTTTGTCGGCCGGGTCAGTGCACTCTTCGAGACGCGACAATTATTTACTGCTCGGAGTCGGGAGATTGGGAACTGAACACAGAGAGACCGAGAACGGAACGGGGAAAGCCCGGTTCCCTGCTCGTGTTCTCATATCTGGGTTCTAATTAAACAAGCAATTAATTGGCGCTCTAATCAAATTTGCCACAGCTTATTTGGTTCGCTTGGGATCTTGGCTCTGCCGTGCGGCGATACACTCAAGTTCGAGTTCGAGTTCGAGTCCGAGTTCAGCCAAGTGCGCTATTTGCATATTTGTTGTTAGTATCGTTGCCGAGGCACCCATGTTGCTGGTGTTGCTGTTGTTGTTGCTGTTGCCACCCAGCTCGGCCGATCGAGCGATCATTAATCTTAATGATACGAAACTTGCGACCGATTAATGTGTTCGATAATTAAAATTGATGGCCCTGCAAGGGGCCAGGGGGTAGGTCTCATCACATAAGTGAGATCTTGCAATAAACGGAAGCAAAGGAAGCGCAATCGAGACGCGTAACCAAAATAAGTGCGAGTAATAATAACAAAAGCAAAATAAAACAAAAAAGGCGAACAAAAACAAAAACACGGACAGGTCAAGCCAAGCAAGTATTATTCATACAAATGTTTTATTATTGTTCAGCACGAGTTATGGGAGTATCGGCTGTCGTGCAACTTCCGACACGTTTCTTTCTTTCTCCGGCTTTGTTTTGCATACGCGTCTATAACTGGCAATAATAACACTCAACACAACATACAATTAGATGTGTCTATCAGCGAATTCCATAACTGCTTCCCAGACACTGCAGCTGCATTTAATTATTTTCAACAACTCAATAAATTATTCTATACAAATGTAACTTTCTTCTGGACAAATTACCTGTCAATCCAGACTTTTCAGGAATTGCATTCACACATTAAATAATATTATACTACCTTCAGATATAACATTTTATTTGTATATATATTCAAATTAATTTAATTAAATTTAAGAAAACATGCTATTAAAACAGGCAGGTTTTTATTCTATTTTTATAGCTAATTCTCAAATTAGTGCTCGCTTATTTATTTTTGTTGCTGACTGACTGTGGGGGAAATCTATTGTGATTCCGCCTAAAAAGTGCTTCCTAATCGCATACCAACGCACTATGCTAATGCATATTTATATGGTTTTAACACCCGCCACTTAGCCAAGATCTCATAAGCACATTTTCTGTTATTTATTTACGGTTCAGAGAAGCTAGCAAAAAATTAACGCCTTCGGTTTCGGTTTGTTTTCATTTCATTTTTTTTTTTTGCTTTCCAAAACATTTATTTATTTGTCGCCGGCTGTTGTCCGTCTAATTCCAAAAGCTCAAAAAGTGTCACGCGAAGAGGAAGAGAAATACTTGGAATATATATCCTGATACATGCTAGATCTAGATATGTAAGTTAAACCGAAGATGTCTGGTCGCAGCTAATAAATCCAACGGCAAATATTTCCCGACTCGCATTGCGGCCAGACAAAAGCACTCGGATCGAGGCACACATGTGCCAGCCGCCTCGGTTATTATTTTAGTGTGGTGTGTATTTATTTATATTTTACATATTTTTAATACATATTTTATTGGCGCGTTGTTGTTGCCGCTGTCCTTTCTGTTTAGCTTTATTTATTGTCAAATTGCTGGTGTATTTTTATTTAATTTTTTTTCTGTGTTTATGCCTTGCATATATAACATTTTTTTATTGCATTTTGCTTTATTTTTTTGGTGTGTTCTCTCAGATTTTTGCTGCTTGGTTTCTTCTGCCTTTTTGGTAGATTAATTAAGAATTTTTATTGTTTCCTCGTTGTTGCTTTCTGGCAGTATTATATCATAGTTTTTATAGCCGACAAACGTTCAATTCGCTGCACACAAGAGAGTTCATTTCATTTTGAGCAAATACATACATCAAAATTCTGACACGCTTCTGTCCGTTAACAAAAATATACACACAAAAATATACCCAAAGGAACAGAAAAGAAAGTACACAAGAGCATAGAAAAAGAAAACATTAAACATTTAAAAAAACTAAATGGCTAAACTAAAAAAGAACGACTGGGCTATTTCGGGACCCGGCACTGCACTATGGGGCGAACGATCACTGTTTGCTGGCATTAATTAATAACTTTAAAACGGAGCAATATTTTTAGTGTAAAAAATTTTTTGTGCTTTAAATATTAATTAGTTTTGCAAAATAATATAATTGTGTAAAACTGGAAGTTTTATAAAAATTTGTATTCTATGATTTCTGCTCCCTTTATTTTAAAATTCTGAAATATGACTTTATACTTTCAATTCAATTTGTAGCTCAGTTTTAATATAATAAGAAACGAAAAATGTCTACATTTTTTAGGCTTAAAAATGTAATGTAAATTGAATGTTTATTTCTACAGTTAATGCCCGCAAACATATATTACAATATATTTCAAACAATTATGAATAAGATTGCATCCAAAAAGTTGCACTTCATTAAGAAAATTTAAAATTTTTGCGACATTTAAAACTTGCAAAATAATTAAGCGATTTAACAGAGCTGCTTCTTCTTGCAGTAACAGCAGAGTTAACAGCGGATAACTTAACACAGTGGATAACTTAACACAGCGGAAAACTTAACATAGCGGATAACTGTCACTGTTAAACTTTCCTGTTCGTAGCATTGCAGATTGATGATTGATTATTTGAATACATTCCGTTTAATAAAAACTTATTTTAGCGACTTAAAAAAAAATTTGTTTTGGCCAGAAAAAGTGGTCTTTTGCCCCATAGTGAACTGGCGTCCTCGATCGCTCTCGTTTCCATGCCGTCGTGCATTTCTTTTGGTCTTTTTGGCAAGCCTTTTTTTCTATTGGAAATTTTATTTTCCCATAAATCTAACCTCAAAGCTTCTCTCACTCATCATTTGTCTTCATTTTTTTTAGCACAATTTCGCGTTTTTTTGTTTATTTTCCCAACATTTTCCTTACGCACATTTCTCTTGTGTTTTGTTTGCTTACGCGAACGCTTTCCCGGCGCATGCAAAAAAAAGTTAACAAATTAATTTTGCCCTGCCCCCCGCCCTCAGCCTGGCAGAGTCTCAGTTGGTGTTACTATTTTTAGTAAAGGGCGTGTTTACCTAATTTTCGATTTTTATAGCATCTCGATTTTCGTTTTATTTCAGCAGTGGCGCTGAAATGTGTGAAAGTTTGGCATAAACACTGCCGCAATTTCGATTCGATTCCGTTCACTCGTGTAAAATATCTATTAAAAATAGATTTCTTACGCCTGTCGGCCAGATACAAAATATTTATCAAGTAGGTTCGAGTAAAGGCAAGAATTTGCAGATTCATTCAAATAAATAAATTGCTTACACACAGTGTTAGTAGCCCCAATTTACTTAAGTAGCCTGGCGCCTAAACTATGCAGTTTGTTCTGAACTTATGGTATTTGAAGAGCTCTGTAATATTCCAGCTGACGAAAGATACGATAGCTAATCTCCGACACGCGCTATGCTGATAAATATTACAATGTAATAAGCAGATAAGCTAATGTATGCTTCAGGAATAAAAACTATTTGAGATACAGATAAATCATAATTAGTCCCTGTTGCGGTAGGTCTTGCTTCAATTGAAATATTAACCCAATATTATGCACGACAGATAAAAATGAGCCAAAAATATATATTCACCTCTGAGTCAATAGCTCGGAAATGACAGGTTCGTCGCACTTTGATGTTGCTATACACTCAAACTATTCCCAATTCAGAATTCGATGGGAAAATATATGAAAATTCGCTTGTGTCGATGAGTAACTTATGACA
Organism: Drosophila punjabiensis; assembly: GCA_008042585.1. NCBI lineage: Eukaryota > Metazoa > Arthropoda > Insecta > Diptera > Drosophilidae > Drosophila > Drosophila punjabiensis. The sequence continues at coordinate 23,878 of VNJR01001296.1, forward strand.
TTTTCCACGCTAATCTTATGCAATTTTATTTCGAGTGTGTATGTGGATTATTTTTGAATTTCCGCTGCACAATCATTTGAACTCTTCTTATTTCGTTTGCATGTTATCCCACTCGAGTTATAATATTTTTAATTTTCGCAAAGTTCTCGGCAATATACATATGTTAGAAAATCCCGCGATCGTTCTCGTTTGCAGCGGTTGTGCAGATCTTGTGCGAAATTCGAAATGAGACTGACGGAACGAATTCGGAAAACGCACACTTTGTAGCGTTTAGCGTTTTCCGCGAGCGTTTTGGCCTGTGTAAACAATCGGGAGGGAGCGCTGAGCTGCGTGTCTGTGGGATCGCGAGAGCAGGTATGTGTTGGTCCAGTCGGTGGACTATTCACACCTTCCATGCACCTCTTGTGCGGCCATGGCCAAGCCAAGGGGAGCTTTCGCTCTCATCCCCAGCAGGAGGGATCGCGAGACTCACGCGCCCACCTCTAGCCGAGAACGCTTGCTCTCGGAAATAATTTTAGAATACATTTTATATGTGCCAGCGGTAGAGTTCTCTGCAAAATGCTAATGCTTTCTATTTTCCCCGCCGTGCGGCTTGTGCCAACAACTAATAATATCGCAGTTCTTGATTGCAACCATCTGCAGCGGATTTTGACAATCTGATAAATGCGATGCCAATTACGAAAATATCTCTCAAGAGGAAGAATCCCAGCAATGCTGGCGCCCCGTGGGCATCGCTCTGCACTTGACCTTTGCGCCGCCGGAAGAGTGTATTGTCTCTGTCTGTATATCCGCTTATATAGCAGACGGGCGGCAACTCCGGACTTGTCGAGATATAATCCTAGGCTGAGGAGTGTCCTCGATAGCGCCTTGGCTGGCTCGTGCACCAACGCCCTATTCGTGGGAATTTATGATCGAATAAAAACGGAACGCCCCTGACAAATTCTGGGGACTGTTCTGAAGAAGATTGCCGGCTGTCGCTGTTCCGCTTTTTGGCTCTAATTGCCAAAAAGTCTATGACACTCGCTCGTGCCGCACCCGCGTCCGTGCTCCGTGACATAAGGCAATAATTCCGAGATCCGTAAGAACGCCATGTGGGAGCGTTGATCTCGTCGACGGGTATTTTCGGACCACTGACTTGGTCGCGGTCTTCCAGGAAGTATGCAATTTATTATGCAAACGGCTTAGCCAGTCAGGCAGCCAGGCAGCCTCTCTTGGCCCGCGCTATTTGCACTTTAATTAACTCTAATTTATGGTATTGTCCCTGAATCGGTGACATTAATTCGAACATCAAAAGATGTGTGAGAGAATATAGATATAGATTTGCCATAATGAACGATTAAACCCGCTCAACCAGCGATGATATTTTGGCCACTTCGACAGTGTTTGCGGTTTCTGTTTGGGACTGTTTTAGTCGATGATCTGAGCGCGGAGATCCTAGCCCACTGGACGGCGGCGAACGCCCTAATAAAAAAGCTCTTAAGTATTCCTTTGTTTGTTATGATTTCCTAATTAGCAGCATATCAAATCATAATTAGGCACTAAAATTATTTTTATTGTGGCGCAACTACAACTATGTACGTGCAGATTTTGAAAACAAGGCAATAACTCTATGCTGCGCACTCCGGCAGCATAAATTTTATAACAACTTCTAGAGCACTTTTGAAAATATTAAGACATTGTGGCTGGCGATTTAATGGCACACCAATTGAGGTCGCAACTTGGCTACCATAAAAAATAATTGAGAGCCCGCCAATAGGAGGCCAATTTATGACAACACTGGTCCACACTGTGTAAATATACTTATAACTACTGGCGAAATGCCTGCGCTGGCGGATTAACAATTTTCAGTGGCGGAAACTGAACAAACGGGGGCAGTGGAAAGATACCTTAATGACCTCCACGACAGCCGTGGGCGGAGGCGGCTTCTGGTACTCCTCCTTGGCTATCTCCGACATCTTGCGGTGCCCAGTGTCCAAAAGCCTGCTTTTACTATTTATTGCCTCGTGGGCTTTCAGCAGGGGTTTTCTTTGTGCCTTCATGGCTCTGTGCTTGGCCTGTTTGTCGCGGAATTAACACTGAAATGTCGCGCAGACGCAACGCCAACGTGCAAACGAAACTGATGCCAAAAAGGAGCACTAACTCGCGATCGCGGGTTCACTAAACTGAGGCATCCATGGTGCACCCAGCGGTTCACTGTGCTGCGCCTGCGCAATTTGTAAGGCGTTTACGCGGCCAAGCCTTGCCACAAATTTAGCCCAGCACCAGAGAGAAGAGTCCTTTGCATATATTGTGATCAGTGTGGTATATAGTAGTGGTCTCACAATCCGAGTGCGCGTAGGAGGAGCAGGCGAATATGATCGGCTCTGCGTCACGCGAGCGACTGAAAGATCACTTGACGCTGGTGTTGGTGGCAAGCGGATGGCGCAGATGCTTGAAGTGCTGCTGCTGGTGCTGATTTCGCCTCGGCCACAGCTGCTGCCGCCGAGAACACAGCAAGAGCAGCAGCAGCAGCAGCAACAGCCGCAGCAGCAGCAACTTGGAGCAGCAGAAACAGCAACAGTAAGAGCAACATTGGCACACAATGTACAAGACAAGGAAGGGCGCTGTCACTGTCGAACTTTGCACAGCGAGAAAAACATTGATAAAAATGATTTAATTAATTGTTAAGCATATTTATTTCAAGTTTAACATTTAATTAAATCAAATATCAACAAAACTTCATTCTAAAAACCATATGAACAATGATATTGTGCGATATATCAATGTTTTGTAGTTACTTTCACTACAAAATGTCGATCAGTGTTTGTTTTTCGCTGCTCTGCAGCAGCAGACCCATCTGCAAGAGCCAAGATTCGATATTCAGATGGTGTGTGTCGTCGTTTATAATACCCTAATGAATTATGATTACAGTTTAATGAAAAATGGGCTGAAATAATTACGGGGTCCGTGGCGTTCATCTGTCTCTCCGTCTCGCTGATTGCCCGATTTGAGAGCTTTCTGGACTGGCTCCGTGCGGTTCTGTTCTGTTCTGGGAACAACAGTCGCTCACTCGCTGCTCTTAATTACAACAACTGTACAAACACTAATGAGAACATTGAATGGATTTAACAATTCGCGGCTCAGCATGGCAACTCGTAGTAGGCCTGTTGTTTGCCTGTTCCACATATACCTAACATATTATATACACCGATCGGCGGCGGCCCTTCCTTCAAGTGGCCCGAGTGTTACCTCCGTCATATGCGAAAAACAAAGGGCACTGGCAATCATAGGGGGCTAACAACATACACGACATTCCGGCCCTCTGATGGGGCATTTAAGACCCTTTTCAGCCCTGCGATGGGTACTTATTAACGCTTCATTAAATTTCCGTTTGCGCCCACTAAGCAAATGCGAGCCGACAGCCGCAAAGTTTTGGGTCCAGAAGAGGGTTTGTTGGGATGCCAAAAAACTGGTTTTCCAGAACCTGAGCCGAGCTGCTCGCTGGCCAGCAATCGCACCAGATAAGATCTAAGTTAATTGAGACTGGCAAGTGCCCTGCTCGAAGAACTTTGTTTTCTTTTCGGCCAGAACTTTGAACCGGAACTGCGAGGCCCACGACGATTAGGAATTTGCCAAAAATATTTGGAAAGGATCAGATAAGGCCACCTCGCTAATTGCCGAGTCCCGAAATGCTAATTGTCGATAACCACCTGGCCGAACTAATTAAGCCTAAATGAAGCTAGATTTATCGGATAAGTTCGAGATATCTATTCTCGATTATGTAGGGTATCTGAAGGTGGGCGCTCGCTGATCCCTTTCGTTTGAGCAGCTGTGAAAAGCCGCTGATTAATACCGCCAAGAGACACTTCTCGCATACGCAACTGATTGCGGCCCGAAAAGAAATCAACAAAATATAAACCATAAAAATTAATACATTTTTCGAATTATATTATTACGCACCAGAGACAAAAAGCCAGCCATAAAGACAATGAATTGAACCGAAAACAAAGCGGAAAAAATCGAAAAGAGACAAAACTCTGTCAAGTTCATGGCGGTGTCGATGGCGATGGCGATGGCGATGGCAGTTGTCAGTTGGCCATTGAAAGCCCAGGTTGCGGCTTTTGCTTTTTTGGCCAGTTCAGGCTGGGTTGGGTTGGGTTGAGACTTGGTCCGACTGTTCAATCCATCAAAAGAGATTATATTCATTAACTAGGCAAGCGGCCGGCAACAAGAGCATTGGGTCGATGGCGTTGATGGCCACTGTACTGCTGGAATTTCTTAATTTTTTTGACAGTTCTCATCAAAATGTGTTGAAATTGCTATTATTATTTGTGGCCGTAGCTGTATCTGTATTTTACAAGAATCATCTAACAGCTTCATGGGTACTGGCGGGCATGACGAGACACAATTCCCGGTATTCGATCCCGGGGATCTGTGGACTCCATTAAAAGGCCGTTTTTATTTCTGGCAATTAGACGCCATCAAAATTAACGCCGCTCTCAGTTTTGGCAGCATCTGTTCGGATAGTCAGCGCCTAACGCACTTGACATTCAAATTATGAGAGTTTCTCGGACTCGGACGCGGACGCGGACTCGGACATCCCTCGGATGGAGGATGGCCTTGTGGCCATCTCGTTACATATAGAGACTATGGCGTATCCCAGCAGATTTAGATACAGCATTCGGCAGATTCGCGCAGCTGTCGGATACTCTGTAGCAATTAGTTTGTTTTCACTTTGACATGTTTACAAGCGCCCCACGCATTTGGTCCAGTCTAGACCCTACACTCTAGAGTCTTCTCTCGCCCCTCGGAGCACAGATGGTTTCGCTCAGAGGCGTAAAAAATGATCGCGCCCTTAAAAGATTTGTAAATGTGTGTACGTTCGGAAAGGGCAGAGGTCTGACCAGCTTCCGGGAGCCCCGCGAAGATGCCCCCCAGCTGCTGATCTCGCTTTTACAGCCCGACCTCGGCGACAAATGAGGAAATGATTTCTTAAAAAACTCTACGAAAATGTATTATTAATGGGGCACAAACTGAAATTTGATTGCTCGCTGGTCGCGACAAAGGCTGGGCAATTATTGCTTTAATTTTAATTGCACGGCGTTTAGCTCGAAAAAGGAGCGACCGCTCGAGCTCTTTATGCAAATTTGGCGAAGCGGTCTTCGGTCTCCAATCTCCGTCTCTGTCTCTGGCCAAATGGAGCCACTTGGCTTTTATCTGTCTATCGATTCGTCTCCGCTACCAATTTGGTAGCTTGCTCGCAAGTGGGCTAACCAGTGCAGTCGAAGGCTTTGTTTCATTCTCCGATAAGGCGTTTTTTACGGACGTGTATTAATATTTATGAAAATTAATAATTATTCGGCTTTGTCAGGGGGCACAAGTGCCTCGTTCTATTTGGTATCCAACGAGATCCACTCGAGGTTGATGTACTTGAGCGGCGGTGAATGTACACAATATCGCGCACATATCTTGTTAGGCAAACAGACCCACATACGCGAACTTATGTTAGTCACAGACGATGGCAGACGGTGTTGTCTTAGTGGGTAGTGCCACAAGTAACTAGTTGTCTCCTCCACCTGCGTGGCCACTCTGGTTGGAAAGGTGTGCCCCACCACCGCCACCGCCACAGCCACAGCCGTGTGTGTATGTGTGCTTAGCTCTCGACAACGCACATCTTCTCGAAGCTGGGTTTCCATTGATTCGGCAATCCGGTGATCCATCGATCGCATTGGCAATCAGCGATCGGCGCCAGCTCTATCGATCGATCGATCGATCGATTCGAGTTGCGAAATCAATGGGTCGCACTATCCATACAAATGTGCAGGGGGTACGACAGTATTTAACGGCCTGACATTTGCTATTTTACGGCGTTCATTAACCGACCGGATTTATGACCCCCAATTCCAGCCACCATCGAAATCACCACGTTCTTATTCTAATTTGGCATAGGTCCCTGCCATCAATCTACTTAGCATGGCCAGATCGATGGCCGATTCGATTGTCACGCTCGGCATGACAAATTGAACAAGAGTTCATTTGTGGGTGGACATTGGGGCATATACACCAATGTGTATACTACGAGTGTATACTCGTGCAGAGCATAGTCTTTTCTTTTCACTCACTCAGTCAGCCAGTCGGGTTCCGGGGCCCGAAACGGGTTCTCGCGGTGCCCTGGGCCAGCGATCTGACCCAATTTCCTTGACACATGCCTGGCAGGTTTACAAACAAAAACTGTTACGGTTAACAATAATTAATTCTGCTTCTCCGCGGTCCAGCGGGGCGTTGGCAGTTCTCATTATTCGCCCGGCTGTCTCTTTTTCCCGCCACATATCGGCTATTGCCGATTTCATTAGGCCATAATTGAGTTTAGTTGTCAGTTTGTCGGTGGCGCCCTGGGGCCAAAAGCTGGGCAAACCAACTGGAGACCAGAGTTTCGCCGCTAAAGAGCAACATCAGCTTGCGGCCACGTTCATTGAGGATGGCGGATTGCGAACTTAAGACTGTGAATTGTGAATCGAAAATTGAGAATGGAGAACCTAAGCGACGCAGTTCCCACGCCTCGAATTGTTCACGCACGCCTAGGTATAAAAAGGCAAGAAAAAGCTGTATAGAAGCCTCGACTATGGGATACCCGGTATAAAGTCGAGCTATTGGGCAAGGACTAAAAATATAGCTTTGAAAGACATAGTAATTACAAATCCCTATAATTCTGTGGCATGATCATTGATCAACCCCCTAAGCAGTTATTCTTTCCCTTATGGAGTTAATGTATATCTACAAGGGTTACACAGCAATTTCTTTTGCATGTTCCTTAAGAGTACCCTTGAAAGTTCTCAAAAGTAGTGCCAAGGATAATTATCGCTCTGAACAGCTGCGATCTATCCGTATTAGTCGCACGCTTTCGCCTTCTATTGCTGTTATTGTTATTGCTGCAGCTATATTGATGCAAATCGCTTTGGCGGCCAGCAGGCTCTATGAATTATATGAATATGAATTCCGAAATGTTTACGAGGAACAGATGCGTTGTGGGACGACGACGCGGACTGCAGGCAGATAGCCAGCCAAACGGTAGCAGCAGGCTGGACTGGCCAATAACATAATCGTAACCATAATCATAATAAACACATCCGATCGGCGGCCAGCACGTGTGCGTGGCTCTGTTTGGGCTGATTTCTTGCTGTGGTAATGACCCAAATTTCGGCGCTCTGTGCGCTAAATACGCCTAATGGTCGTTTAATTATTGAGCGACAGACAGCGACAGCCGTCGCCGCACAAGCGGCAGCATAAATACGACTAATTGTACAATAACAAGGCGGAGATAGAGCGCGCGGGAGGGCAGGCGGCAAGTGCGTACTCTTGTGTTTGGCCAAAGCCGAAGCAACTAATTCGCCAGCGAAATCAATCGGAATTATGCAGTAACTGTTTTCCAAAACAACCAACAATCGGGCTACCATCGGCGACGCCACCTAGCGGCAGTTTTGGCCATCAGCACTGCGCATGTACGAGTATATGTTATGGACATTCGCCAAACAACGGCTGAAGTTGTGGCGAACACACCGTAATTTGTTTATATTGTACGGCAATTAACACGCCTGCTTTGCCCAAAATTTGTGGCAATTGTCTGGAGTGCTAAAATTAATAAGGGTGCTTAGGCTTTCCAGTTTATTTTTACGTCTCTTTGACACTTTTGACGCGCTATCTTTACGGCCGAAGGCAATGGCTTTGTATACCGATCGGCAGGCGAATTGTGCCCCTGGCCATATTATATATCGCAAATCACTTAGCAACTGTTTGCGGACTTCCACTTCCTTCCAGCCAAGCGAATATATATTATGCTGATCCGCACACAATCGGTTTTCATTCTCGATCGGCGTCATAGTTAAAGGCTATTTGAATATAAGCTTATTGAATATTTTGATATTTGGATATTTAGCTATTTGGATATTTTGATATTTGGCAGCGGGAACCCGAGCATCGCAGCGCTCATGTTCCTATTTGCGTAAATAAAATTTCATGTTCCATTAATATGTGCATTTCATATAAAAGCCTCTGCACACAGACAAATGTGTGCGTTAAAAATATATTCGTTTCAACATGCGGGTAAGTGCACTTGCGTAAATAATAAATAGAGCGGGCCAAGTTCATTCAGTACATGTTAAATGTTCGAATGCTGAAAACGGAGCCCAATCAAGCAATTAATCAAGCATTTTTCCAAGGAACGAAAGTTATACAGCGAGGCGAGCCTCGAGCAAGGGGTTGCAGGGGGAGTTATTGTATTAATTCACGAGCAAGATTCTTATCAAAGTTCAGCCAAAAATAGCCAGTTTGGGTCTTGTTAATGTATGCCTAATATTGTGAAAAATTATGTTTGTTTCCCGGACGGAACAGCTGAGCCCAAAGCCAACGTGCCGGTTCTCAGGGAGCGCCCAGAGATCAGAGATAACGCTGCTGAACCGCGCTCTTTGCTATCAGCATTAATTAGCAATGCTCCGCGGATCGTTTGCAGATCACATCGATCGTATAATAATGTTGGAACACTTACACCGAAGCGTATGTAGGCACGGGAAAGAAATTCTTGGAAGAAAGTTCATGATATTAGATTAAATACAATATTATACTATATATGGAAATTGAATAAAATAAATATGCCCTGTGAGACTAGAGAAGATTTAAATATATTTAATATATAAATTAATCAAGTAAGTTAACCTTTACAAAACTTTCAGGCTTGATTTCTCTCTGTGCAATCATATGGCCTGTAAGCCGCCGCCTATGAAGCGGTAGCTTGCCTCCACATAGGTGTTTTTCTCCTGCTAAACATTTGGGTAAACACTAAATTTAGCGTGACGTGCAGTTCTGTCAATGCAAATTAACACCTATCTATCACCTGCCAGCTGATCTGGCCTAGCTTTGGCTAGGGTTCTGGAACACGTGTGTGGCCTAGGTCTACGTAATATAAGTTGGCGCCAAGCCGAGCGATTAGGCAGCGCTTAGAGGGTATTAAGATGCACCACTGGCACGGCAAGTATATACATATGTACGTTAATCATGTGCACAGATTGATATAGTGCGCTCCGCGGGTTTGCTGATTGCAACAAGGTGTAGTGTGCAGTGCGAATAGCAAATATTAGTTAGGCATTGCCTTGCAGATTGCCATAATCTGGTCTCCCAGGGCTGTAATAAATCAGATTCAATGTTAAGAGGCGGAAATATATTTGAGCGAAGCGGCGAGCGAAATGTAAATAAATAATAAATAAAACAGGTCGATTTATTAATGACTCCGAATCGATTTTCTATGCAAATCGCGATCGGTTTTGTTTTAGGTTGCCGCTAAGTTGGCGAAACCGTTAAGCGAATGCCCTGCGGCCGAGATGGCAGATATTCGATTTCACCAAACGGAGGGCGTGTGGCAATAATGCGATTATGGGATATATTTATAAATGTCCAACTATCGCTCGGGATTCCCAGAAGAACGCCAACGGGATTGGGCCCTCGCCACGACTTCCCCCGAATTGCGCGTGGGGGCGCTTTCTAGCAGGATAACCCACTGGGCGTATACTTGATGCGCCATCAAGAAGCAACATAGCTTGTCCCATAAATCATGCCACCCAACTAAAAAGAATGTATATAAATAACACCCCGCACACATAGAGGAAGAACCGCAATGCCAAGTCTAATTCCGGGGAATCGAAACAATCGAGACAAAGGAACGGCAGACAGACACACATAAACCACTGCGAACATCCCCATTCCGGGCTCCTTGAAATATTAATAAAGAAAACGGCAACGAGAGACCCGATAATAAAACAATAACAGCCTCACAGAGCCATTAGGGAACCTCCTTTTTGTATTTAGATCGCGGACTGCGCTCGGCTTATGCTGCACCCATCCCATCCCAGTCCCAATCCCAATCTCAATCCTATTCCCATCTGCGCCGCGTCCGATGATAAAGCGATGATGCCCCAAGGTTTCCAAATTGCTTTCAAATAAATGCCGAGCCCGTCGGCCCAGCTAAACCACTTCTGACTTCTGAATTCCGATTCAGAAGAGTTTAGCATATGAATAAAGACGCACCGCCCCAAAGAGTCCGTCCACGAAGCGTCTCGTCTCAGATCGCCTCGGATCTCCATCCCCCCAAATTTATATGCAAAGCGACAGTATCGATAATGCCGCGATGATCCCAGCACTGGCTGCCTTGACCGTGAAGATGGGAGCGATGATGATGCCACCAACGGGGAAATAATTAAAAGAGTGTCGTTAAAAATAAAATATAATGGACTTATGTAAAGTGGTGTTACACGCTCCGGCCCGAAATGGTCGCGGTCGCGATAAGACGGCTCACAACAAATGGCAGCAAATAAATAAAAAATCATTAAGATAGGCTCGTTCAGGTAAGTCGGGTCGGACCCGTCCTCCCAGCGACTAAAGACCAAATAAAGCATTGAAATAGACCCGGCCCGGGCCATGGGCGGTTCTGGCGTTTGATGTAAGCCTGACGACTATAGATAGAGTTAGTTTAACAAATTTTTATTCACCAAAAAGAGAGATACACACAATAATTTGCTGAAAAATTCATTCACGAGCTGCGCGAGGCGGCAGAGACACAAGATACAAATCGAGGGAAGAAATCACCCGAATGTGAAGAAAAATTGGACAGATAATTATTAAAGGTGTTTTCGCCTTGAGTGGCTCGGCTTGGCAGCCGGGGATGGACACTGGCCACCAATTATGCTAATACTCCGCCGAAAAAGGCCGCTAAAATCCATATTTAAATTATTAACACAGAAACCCCGGCCGGGCCAATACCGAATTCGGTGTCCAAAAGCCGCATCTAGCCAGATTGAACATGTTTAACATTAATCTTGACTGATAAATTAAAAAAGAATTAATTAAAATGAGCAATCACTTGTCAGGTCTGGAGGGGGTTTATGATATTCAGCGCATACCCTTTCCCTAATATTTTATAGAATATTTTTTGGGCAAGAAAAGGAAACTAGCAATACAAATATATTTTTAACAGAATATACATTGATTTATAATTTTTATTTATGTTTAAAGAGTATCCCAAATTCGACTTTATCGCTTTAAATTTTTATCCCACTTTTTATAAGCACTTTTTCATAATTTTGACAGTTTTCTTAAGCTAGAAAATGAGTAGTGGGGACTTTGCTGGCCGGGGAACGTGGGCGGGGATGCGGGCCTTCGGAGAAGTGTCAGCATGCAGATCACGTAAATATCTCTTGCCGAAAAAATATAAATTAAATTCAAAATAACCCACTGTGAACCCAGAAAGCATAAGCACAGCACCCTAAAGTCACGCCCCGGCATCACACTTAAAGTGATTTTGGTTTATTTTTGGCATTTTTACTTGAAATTATTCTGCGGCTTTCGGTTATTGTATATTGTGTCTCGCTTCTTTTTATTCCCTGGCGGGACGGCATTATTATTCCGGCAAATTATCTGTCACCCGAAGGGCTGCAGGGCCACGCCCTCCTAATTAGCATACAAATCGGCATACAGAGTGGCAATATATCGTATCCATTCGGCGAGAGCCGAGCAGAATATTTCACGATCATTACAGGCAGCCTTCGGTAGGATTTTCGGGGACGGCTTAGAGGGTCTTCGGGGCACATCATCGTCTAGTTTCACGGGGGGATTACTCACCCCTTATTCGTCAACACCCACATTTGGAGTGGTATTTCGTTGAGATCGGTAAAAACTGTTGCCGACTGACAAATGTTCAATTTCAGACTGGTGTACATTTCGTTCGTTTTCTTTGCTTATTATTATTTTTCTCATTTTTAATGTCAATGAACGCTGAAAATTTTCTTCATTTTTATTTAAAGTAGACGAAATAAATTGAAGACAAAATACAAAATACAGCAACAAAAAATAAGACGAGAAACCAAGGGGACAGAGAAACACGCGCAAAGCGACGACGTACGACTCAAAAGGCAACAAAAATAAAAAAAGCGCTAAGCAAAACAATAACAAAAAAATATATATTCAAATTCTACACATTGTGCAAATTTCATCGTCGAAATACAAATTGGACTGGGCAGTCCTAATACACTGAACGTTACTTACAGCAAGTATCCCACAGTTCGCCGGATCCCAGGCGCCACATGAAAAATTAGAAAAATCTATTTTCAAACCGGTCACCACTACTGCACGGCACAACCGACCACAACCGAAGATGTCACAATTTTTCAGCGAATACCCGAATACTGCCCAGAGTTATGGCATATAGACAGCTGTCGGGGCAACCATTCCCAGTCCATCCGATGCCCAGGGGGTTACGATGCACATGGATGGATGGGTCGTTATCAGCCAGAGCCGGGCTTACCGACTTCCTAATACGCACCCAGCACAGTCTATTCATGAACTCCGGGTTCGTGTTCGTGTTGTTTTTCAAATTTTACACTGTTCCCGCCCGACGGACGTTGATAAAATTCTAATAGCCTGTAAGTCCGTACGTAGGCCATATTTGTAGTTGTCACGTCCCAACGGGCTAATTTTTACACCTTGTTGAGTATTGTAAAGCCCACAAATCGGTCATTTCCACCCGACTCGGGGTAATTGCAGTTTCGCAATGGCATTTCCCTAATGCCAACTCCCAAATGTGTTGCATTTGCATGTGAATTCTGGCTATTGTGACTATTCTGACTAATGGGGGAATATAGCAGGGGCGTCTGTCTCTCTCAACAGTGAGTCAAGCTTGAATTATATAATTTCAATTTAATTCAATAATAAAACTCAAGAGAGAGAGAAAACCAGGAGCGTGTAAAGCTGTCCAAGAGAATGCTACAAAATTGTAGGTCTACGATATAACCAATTTTTCATAACTTTGCTAACTCAAATATTCCGAAGCATACTTTTAGGTGCCAATAAAATTGATCTTAAATCAAGATGATTACTATTATTTCGAAATTCGCTGCTTTAAAGGAATTAATTCCAAAGTCATTGATTTATTTAAATTTTTGAAGGGAAATTTAAGACACTAATCTATTAAAAAATATCACAAATCCGCTTAAGTTTTAAATTCAATTAAAATCACGTCGAAAAGTATACTACAAAATGTCAAAGCTGACATAATAATCAAACCAATTACAAGGAATTTTAAAACTGATAATACTTGGCAAACTTTTGAGTACCTATTAAGTTTCTGTACATTTTTAAGGAAGAGTATTCCACTGTCGTGGACTCGATTCTCGTTTCCATCTGTATGGCACCTTAAATCCCGATCGCTTTTATGTCTGGGTTATCAGACTGCCACTTTCGGGCCGGGTCTACTTGGGCAGCAGATAAGAGCAGAGATAAATCTATTAGACTTTCAGACGTGTGTGCCTGGGATGCAGCAACAACTTCGCCGAAAAAGTGTTGCGGCAGAGCGGCTGATAAGGGATAGCGGAAACACATGTCCCACATATCAGCAGTGGCGAGATCCCATGCCCCAGCCTCTCCTCTTGACGCAAGTGGATGCAGTGACTCAGTGCGGGCAACTCGAACCTTCCGAAGCAGTGCCTTCGACATGTGCCCAGTGCAGGTGTGGGTGCAGATGGAAGTGGTTACAACGTGTTTGATGGCTCCCAACTGCAGTCTCCACCGGGCCGTTGAGCGGATCGGTCATTTGCAAATCGAACGCCATCGAGATCGTTTCGCCGCCTCGTTTAGGTCGATTATGCTGCGAATTTGCCTTTCCATTGCCGGGGCTGTGCAGTGAGGCGTGTGAATTCAAATGCGACGGCCACCGCGTCGCCGCTTTCTTTGTGTCCCTGCGGTATTTAATCAAAATCGAAAAGAGGGGCAGAGAAGAGGAAATAAAAAACAAAAAAAAAACTGAAACAATGTGGCTACAAAAAACGAGACGAGCACACCAAAATATCGACAAATCAACCGAAATTATAAAAGAAAGGCAAGAACTCGACACATCGATGTGGAATCAATGCAATAAATTAACTTGAATTTGGTTTTCGCTTCGCCAGCCGATTTCGATAAAACAAAAAGAGAGGAAAAGGCATAAAAAAAACCTTAAAAAATAAATGAAATATCGTAAAACAAAAGACTGGATGGTCGAATATCCTCTATCTCCACATCACGCCACAGAAGGCGAGGCCCCAAAGGGGCCTAGGACGACGACGACGACGAGGACCACCTACCTGTCTATCCAGCAGCGGGCCCTTGCTTATGAAGTCCTTCTTGGGTGAGTATAGCTCCGGCGGCGGCCCTTTGAAGGAGTACCGCAGGCGGTCATCAAGGTCGTCCGCCACAGGCGTTGCTCCTCGCAGGCAACACTCCTCGTGGGATATCTCCTCCTCGTCGTCAAAGTAGCCGCCATCCTCGCCGCCGGCTCCGGGCGAATCGCAGACGGTGGTGCTGCTCGTCCGGCTGCTGTGACCGGAAGTCGTGGAGCGGAGCGTGGCGCTGGCGTACGGGGCGGAGGCGTTGGCTGATTCGTGGTCCAGCAGGTGATGGAAGTCGGCCGCCGCCGCCAAGGCGGCAGTTTCCGTGGCACCGGCATCCGGCCGGGACATGATTCCAAGCACCAGATCCCGAGATGCCAGGCTCGATGGCAGTACCAATACCAATACCAAATCAGCTGTGGCACGTGCAAAAATGCGCGCGAAATCGGAGCACAATCCCCACTCTTTATACGAATATATATGTATATATATATATATATATATTTATAGCAGCGTATGTAGCTGGCGTATACTCTGCGTGCTGTGTGCGTTGGCTCTTTGGCTTTGCTTATTTTGTTAATTGAAATGCGACGGTCTCGTTCCGTTCGCCGCACCCGCCGAAAAATGAAACACGCTCGTTTGGTCGGGGTATCAGGGCATCTGCTGCGAGCATATGCTGCGATTAGCTTAGATAAACTACTTTACTTTACTTTATTTTATTTTATTTTATTTTAGTTTACTACTGCGGCGGCGATTGTCCGGTCTCATGATGAATCTTTTTGCCGAATCACAGAATTCGTGGGGCCAATGCTAAGCCACTTCGCACATCGCGGTTAAATGCATTCACTTTCCAGCTGCACCATTAACTTGGTCACCTTTGGCATTCTGGGCCGGCTTTCTTTTTGGCAGTGGCAGTGACAGTTGTCGCGGTGGCTCTAGCTCTTTTTGCTGGCTTCTGGCGGCGAAGGTTTTGCCATGTCAGGTTAACGCGCGGATCGGATGGCATTACTGCAGACGACCGGCGGCCATTCTGGACAGGAAGCGCGCCGCGTGGAATCCAAGTCGGGATTGGAATCTGAATGGAAATCGGAATCGGAACGGGGATCGGGACACAGGAATCGGGTTGGGAAGGGCGAATCGAAATCGTAACTTATGTCTGGCCAAATTGCCAAATTGCCGCGCGCGCAAACAAACAGACGAGAATGTGTAGAGACTGACCAAGTGCTTCGGGCCAGACGGCGTGTATCTACATCTGGCGGTGTTCGGTTCGGCTCGCTCGAGTTCCCGCTGCGGACTGCCGCCGCCTTTCGGCGATCGGCACTTGGAAGCGGCAGCTCGCGCCAAGCGGAACGCTGCGCAGAGCACAAGCTCTCTCGCCGCCAGCTGATGTGCCGTGCGGGCACAGGCACAGGCACATGGCCCATGGCACAGGCTGTCCGCTCCAGGGAGGAAGGCTCCGGGCAAGGAGCCACTAGCCAGGATGACACCCGATACCCCACAGCCCCAAGTCACTCATATCCACCAAGAAGTAGCTCTATACCCCACAAGCCGATCCGATCCGAGAGAGCCAAGAGCGGCGGAGAGAGCGATCTGCGAGAAAGAGGCAAAGCGCCAAGCGCTGCTTTAAAGATCGGAGTTCTCTCTTAGCTTCCACACGCCGCCCGAGCCCATCTTTTGTTATTCGAGATTCGTATTTATAAAGCTGCCCGGTAACAGTTATGTGGAATCTTAAAAGAACTTGGAGATAAAAGTTATTTCACACTTTCGCTCTTTCGCCTTTCAGTTACCACTTACCGCTTCTTTAATGTTCAACTGCCATGAGAGTGTAAATCCATAAAATTGGCAAATAAGCTTCTATAAGAATCGCAAAACGTCTTTTTATACCCTGTCAGAAGGTATCATATTTTTAGTCAGAAGTTTTAAGGGAAGTGAACCTTATGCTAGTTCTGATCTGAAAATTTAAAGGAAGATCTTACTAGCTTAGTTAGTTTTTAATTTATAAGCTATAAAAATAATATTTTAAGATTTAAGAAATCGATTTTTATAAATACTCAAAAAAGAACATGAAATAGTTTCCACTTGCAAAATTCGGTTAAGCTAGTGCGAATTATATGTATTTTTCAACCAAAAATCCGCATGCTATAACTTGATACTTAGAAAATTCATATTTAAATCGGTAGATAAAAATATTTTATTAGACTTTTTAAATATATCTTTATAAGAGTCATTCACACATGTATAGTTCGGATTAAGCTTTTTGCTAAGTTATACAATCTTTAAAGATAAAAACACTAGAATACTTATCTTTCCCCAAGATATGAGGGTCCTAACTTGGTAACAACTTTCGCTTTCGTCGAGCGGAGCAGATTGCAGACTCCCCAGAACTCTTACTCTCCAGAATCTTACGCACAATTAATGTGTATGATTTGTTTAAACACATATTGTGATTAAGCTTTTTTTAATTTAAATTACTTTGAACACCCTTGCAATTTGCAATTGGATTATGGAATTCAAAAATGAATTAATTTCAACATGAAAATGGTTTTTATCTTGGTAACTTTTGTTACATTTTGAACAATTTCAATGAGTAACTCTTTAAAATTTTGAAATATTGAGTATACATTTTTTCGAATTTTGTCTAATATTTTAATTTTTAAATATTACGGTTTTTATGCCAATTATTTGCATTTTGGTCTTGATATTATAAACAACAAAAAATACCTGAAATATTTGTATTATAGAGACAATAAATATGCAATTCTTAAATATTATTATTTTTTTACAAATCGAAGTTTTTCAAATATCAAAACAAAACCAAAAAGGGATTTAACTTAATTTGAAAATTTTATAGCAAACCAGCAAATTAAATTCAAAATTTTAAAAATAATCACATTTTGTTATTTCTTACAATTTTAATGGTGTAACCCCTTATTAAAATGTATTTTATCTGACATGGCTAGATGGAATTGGCGGTTGATGCTAAAAATACATATGAATATTATAGGGAAATGACTTCTTTACTGCGTTGCAAGCTTCTGACTAAATTTTAATTCCCTTCAAGGGTATAAAAATATAATAATGACTTTATCTCGCTAAGGACAATTCGGGGGAAAAGGGTTACATCATTTATGATCCGTGAACGGTAGATGAGTCTCACCGGGGACTGTGACGTACTAGACGATAAGGCGGGTTCACTTCTTGAAAGTGACTAAATATAAACAGA
>VNJR01001298.1:0-14629 GCA_008042585.1 Drosophila punjabiensis
ACCTCATGTAGTGCTGTTTCAGTGGATCGGCCTTTTCTGTACGCGTGTTGTGCATTGGAAAGGTTTTTCTCCGTTCTTTCTCTGATGTGGATATCAAGTATCCGTTCCAGGGTTTTCATTAGAAATGAGGTAAGGCTTATCGGCCTATAATCCTTGGCTTGGATGTGTCCCCTTCTTCCTGGTTTTGGTATGAAGACTAGACTGGTATGTGCGCTATTTTGATGCATGCTTGGAAGATTGCTTGCAGCCATTGTCCCGTGCATGTTTTTGTCGTTTGCAGCATTGCTGGTATTACACCGTCTGGACCTGGGCTTCTGTATTTGTCGAAGGAATCTATCGCCCAATGGATTCTTTCCATGGTGATGATCTCTTCTACTTGTAGCTGCTGGTCTGCCCCCTGACTTCCCTCTGTTCTGGGTTCTTCTTTTTGGTTTCCTGGGAAGTGCGTATCCAGCAGGATTTTCAATGACTCATCTGCCGACGTACTTCCTGTCCCGTCGGGTTTCTTTATAAGCGTGGGGCTTGTGTGCCCTCTCGTTAGGATTTTGCTTAGCCTAGCCGTGTCTTTGACTCCTTCTAGCGATTCGCAGTAGCTACTCCAAGATTCTTTCTTGGCTGCGTAGATCGCCTTTTTATATTCATTGTGTATTGCTTTGTACGGCAGTCTTTGGTTCCGTAACTTGTGTTGAAGGCTTTTCGAATTTTCTTTCTGAGCTCGCCTAGCTCTTTGTTCCACCATGGTGGGTATGTCTTCTTAGAGTATGTTAGTCTGCATGACTCTTTATAAGCTTTGTTCAGAATATTTGTGAAGTCTTCGACTTCCTTATCTATTCCTTCCGGGGTAGATCGAGTCTTGATCCTTCTGTCTTTAACCTTTGACTGTACAATCTTTCCGTATTTGTCCCAGTCAAGGTTGCTTGGGTTTCGCTTCGGCGCCGTTTCACATATTGGTATCACGATTTCGAAGAATATGTATCTGTGGTCTGAAAACGAGTCTTGTATAGAGACTCTCCACTTTCTTACCTCATAATCGCTATGCTCCATTTGGAGGGTTTCTTTGTAAGAGAGACTCACCCCTTTCGTTTGTCTCCGTACTTCCCCACAGTGTGTGCCTTGCGTTGGCGTTACACCCGAGAATGAGCGTCGTCTTAGTCTCCTCATCCCACTACATCACCCTGAAGAAAGCTTCGGGTGGTACCGGTTCGTCGAGGGCCATATATCCGGAGGCTTTTAGTATGGCTGTCCCATCCGCCGTCTTGAATCTTGCCACTGCTAGATCTAAGTTGCTGAATTGGGGTAGAGAAGAGCATTTAGGTTGTTTTTAATGATTATACCCGCCCTCGGCCGACCTGTCGAGTTTGTGTATAGTGTTGTATATCCTTTTATTTCCATGCCAGAGATTTGCCCGTCCCTTGTCCATGGCTCTTGTATGAGGCCGATGTCTATGTCCTTTTCCCGGAGAAGGACCCCCAGGTTAGCTGAAGCGTGGAAGCTGCGCTTCAGGTTGATCTGAACGACAGTCGACATTAGATCGGGGTGATGTTGGGGGTGCTGTCGTCGGTTGCCAAGTCGTCCAACAGCTTGTTGGCGTCCTCGACTTCGTCTTCTAGAATATCGTCCGGTTCGTCTAGGAAGATCTTTACTTTTGCCTTCCTGATGCCGTAGCGGACTTTATTGTCTGCTGCCTTTAGCTGTTCTAGGCAGCGCTGGTTAATAAGGAACAGATATGGCTGGCTGGACTTCATCTCCCGTTCCGCTTTGAGGATGGCCCAGTCCTCCATGTCGACTCCCTTGTTCATTGCTCGCAGAGTCTTGAGCACCCTTTCATGGCTAGACAGCCCCTTCGGTAACCAAATGCGAGCTCTGGGTCTCCTTGGGATGTCCCTGGCGGGGACCAGCTTTATGCTAATCCCCTTCCATGCGTTGCTCAGTCTGGCAACGCACTCCGCCAGGAAGTCCCGCAAAAACTCATCGTCGCATCTAATCACCCGGTGCCCTCTAACCATTTCCGAGGAGTCAAAGGAGGGTGACTGACCCGTTGGCTCTGACAGTATCTTGTCCGTTACCATCTCCGCCAACTGGGTCTCGACCTCCTCCCATTTCTCCATCGTCGTTGAAGCCATCCACAAGTGCCATTTCAAGGCTGTTTTTGGCCATATTGCTGAACTTTTTTGCCGGCTTGACAAAGGTGGTCGGTCTCGGTGCGCTTTTTGCGTCCTTGGCTCTCTTCGGAGCACTCTCGCTCACCTCTTGTGAGCGGTTGCGCTTCGCTTGGGGAGGCAAAAACGCTTCTTGCCTGCGCCTTTCGTTGCTGGTGGGTCTACGGTTTTGTCTTCCCGTGTTCACCCGTCGCTTTGGCTTGGCTTTCCGCAGCTTTACTTGACATTGGTTGTATCGCTTGAGGTGTGCTGGTCTTTGCACTTCCCTCTGAATTGGACGGAGCCAGAGTCTCATCGTCCTCCTCGTCCAATTCTGTCTCTGTTGGTGGTTGGTGGGGGTTTACCTCCCCCACGAAGGATGATCGACCGCGGCTTCGCCCCTAAGCCACGGCAAGGCTCGTTTCGACCCAGGGTTGCCTGACCCTGGGAAAACTCCGTTCGAACACAGCTGGTTTAACCCCTCAACTGCGAACCTTATAGTCAGTGCGCACGGGTCGCTTTACACACCTAACTTGAGGGGAGGCAGACTTGCCCATGTCTCGGTAAGGATTAGGAGTCAAAGGATTATTGGGTGAGGGATTCACTGGAAGTGCCGCTCGCATTGGCCGTACCGTAGTACGTTTCGAGGAGGTACCACGCGGAGGACCTTCTCCGAGGAGAAGGTGGTGTCTATCAGACCGATATTCACCTGCAAGTCGACTTGGTGCTCCGTTAGAGCCAAGGAATATTCATCAACAGTTGCCCTGTTGACTTTGTCTTGGATTGGCGCACCCATACCAGATTGTAACGAGGGTAATAAACAGAATTAAACATATCTATCTTTAAAATCAAATGGGTAGGCAATTGTATGGTGTGTGATTTGAACATCTACTGCTATGGCGCTTACATAAAAATATTTATTATTTTTGATTGGTTTTTTTTACTAGTCGCGGTTGAATGTAATTTTTATTCGTGCCGGTATGTATTAAAGATTTTATCATCTCTCCATCTTCGATTTTACATTGAAAGTAAAGTAATGGAGATGATTCTACTTTAAAAAATTAAGGCCAGTATATTCGTTTTCCTCTGTTTCTTGGTCGATATCTGTAATTTCCGTATAATATTCGGCTGTTGTCTCGTTAGTTTCCGTTAATTGGTCGGTATTTTCTATTGGGTGTTCTTTTTCAATGCTTATGTGAACATTTCTTTGTCTTTTTATATCTACCAGTCCGCTAGTCATTTGAGGTGGTGGTCGCTTTCCCTGCAGTCCATTATTTGGTCTGTTCATATAATTTACTTGTCTCGTCTGTAAACTTTTATTTATATCCATAGGTTTTGGCTTAGGCTGTTTGTTTGGAGCCAATGGACGTGGTGATTGTATTGCTGGGTAAGCAGAATGTTGTTGATGATGTCCATTAAATGGCATTTGCTGCTGTAGAAAATAGTGTGTCGTTTTCGGGGTCTGTTGAACGTGAGCTAAATGTGGGATAACTGGTTGTCTAGCTGCATTGGATGGTTGCTGTAAGAATTTTTTTTGTAAGGCACGTCCTCTAGTAAGTCCTTCAAATTTCCTTGAATTGTTTTGATAATTATTGGCATAATTGGTTCTGAATTTTTGATTTTCCAGTCTAGTCTTTCGCATAGTTGGAGTGCAGATGGAAGATCTGCTGGCTCCTTGGTACCTAGCAGTCTAGGCAGGTCGCCGTTAAGACCTCTTATAAATGTATCGAGCGCCTTGTCTCTGTAAGACTTGGCAAAAAGATCAATTAATTCTCTTCCCATTTCCATGCATGAAATTTTGTTCAAGATAAATGATAAGTGGGTATAGACATGTTGGTAGAAATCTGCTGTGGTTTGACTACCCTGTACTAATGAAGTCATTTGGTATTTTAATGTCGTAACGTCTCGTTTGTCAGCGTAGTGGGCGGTTAAACATTTGGAGATTGCTGTCCAGTTTAGTGGTGTGTTGTATGATTCTAAAACTGAGTCTGCATTGCCTACTATTTGGTTTCTAATAACGTTTAAAATTCCATAGTACCTGTCGGATCCTTCTGTTAATGAATATATTTTTATTATTCTCTCTACGGTCTTCCTTCAAGAGCTGAATTCTCTGCTTGCCCAGAAAATTCCCTGAGGCTTTTTACTATGTCTGGGACTCAGTCAAATTCACTCATATTGTTTGCATCAGCATTATAGGTTTGATCGAGTAGCGGCACTGAATCTAGGTTTAATTTTTGATTTAAGATTCTCTCTACTATTTCATGTATTTGGGCTTGCATGTAAGCTAAATTTGCTGGGACTTGGTTGACTTCAGGGACTTGTACTCCATTATTGAGCATCGCGGGCCTAATCAGATTATTTGGATAAGCCATTTTTTGTAACTTAAAAAATATTTTTTGTATGTGTAGAGGTGCGTAGGGTTGTGCGTAAAATATGAATTCTTTGATTAATAATTTTTTAGATTGGGATTGTTTTGTGTGTTTGTTGGGTTTGTTTTAGCTTTTTAATTCTTGTTTAAAAAATTTATTTTGGTTTGGTTTCACCTTTGTGATTTATAATTTTGATTATGGTTTGTAATTAAAAGTTAGCTTACAGTAAAATAAAATATATCCTGAACCGGCCAGTTGGTAGTAGTCCTTTTTGCTCCTTGCAACTGGGGTACCTTTCCTGACACTCCCGTCCAGTTGTCTACGATAGCCTGCAGTCTGGTGTAAGTGAGTGTTGCCTTTCCTTTGGTGCGCCTTTTTTACGGTGTTACCAGGGCAGACTCTGGGGTGCACTTGCAGGTGGTTTTTGAATTCGCGACCTAAATTTCAGATCGGTGGAGCCCGGACAGCCTATGGGGTGCACTTACAAGTGTTACTTTGATTCGATACCAAGGATATTTCCGCGGACGAACCCTTAAACGTTGGGCGCTAGTAAAACACATTGTTTTTTATTTAAAAAAAAAGAATATTTTATTGGACTCTTGGTCCGTATTTATTTGCAGAAAAATTGAAACTGAATTATGTTTACAGAAATTGCCATACTTATATCCAATAACTTTGTCGCTGCCTCTGCCAATGTCGGAGCTTTGCCGTTGTTTTCGCTGCAGCGGGAAGTGGATCAGACGCTGCAGTAAGCACCTTTTGGGAGCTATTGACCGATGCCGGATGCGCGTGGCCAGCTTCGGTTGCGAATTCTTTTCGTGTTAACTTATGTAATAGTTTTGTATATATTTGTTAATTTGGTTAATATTTACTTATAAATTACTGCAATTTCAATTTAGCATTCTTTTTGGGGAAATCTGAAAAATATATATCCAATCCAAATTAATACATACAGCTACTCATCAACAGTCATCAGGCCTGCAGACATCGATGGAATAAAATGTATAGTTTCCAGAGATTCCTAATTTGTTTGCTATAATTTACTTCGATTTATTAAACTTTTATGGAATTAACTCAATTTATTTGCATTAATAGAAGTAACAAGTTTTGTGACGAAGTCACAAGTGTAGATATATATATATAATTAATCCTAGAATTAGTATAGTTAATAAGCTAGAAAATAAGCACACACAACCACACACACAGAACAACGAGTAGGTGGACATGTTATATGGGAGACGACTGTAGGGACCGCGACCTACCACAACGGTAAAGAAGCTGGCCCGCGCCAAGACAGCCGTGCCCGCAGAAGCCAAAGAGAGACAGAGAAACGCCCAATGCGTTTCCCCTCTCCACCATCGACGAAAGCCAGGCCAGCGGCAGCGGCTGAGGATGCCGAAGTGGCCACGCAGCAGCCCGAAGCGCGAAGAGAGAGAAACGCAGCGACATTTCCCCTCCCGGCCGCGAATGACCGCGATCGACGCCGGCAGAGGCCGTCATTGAGAGAGAGCGCTGCCAAAGGGGCGCTACCCTCAAGCGCAGCAGAGTCTGAGCAAAGGCAAGCTTGCACTGCAGGCGGAAAGAGACGACGCACAGTAGCGCCTTTTCTCATTTTACGTTGCAAAAATCATAACTTTTGAACCAAATAAGGTATTCAAATAATTTAAACGGCAACTAGCAGGTAATTGTTGTAACATTTACATATGTATTGGATAATCTGCCACGCTCACCCATTCGCCATTTTATAGTGTGTCAAAATGGAAAAATAGATTTTTTCCTATGAAGACAATTTTTTGATAATATTTTTTATTTAATTTTTTATCTTTATTTTTATGTACTTTCTTAAATACATATATTTCGAATGCTAAAAAAATAATATTTTAATTTATCAAAAAAAAATTATTAACTGAGCATAAAAAAAAATT
The DNA here is from genome assembly GCA_008042585.1 of Drosophila punjabiensis. Taxonomy (NCBI): domain Eukaryota; kingdom Metazoa; phylum Arthropoda; class Insecta; order Diptera; family Drosophilidae; genus Drosophila; species Drosophila punjabiensis. The sequence continues at coordinate 6,433 of VNJR01001298.1, forward strand.
CTTTGTCTTTTTTGCAATAGTATTATTTAAAAAAAATGTAAAGGAAAGATTTTTCATTCGAAACAATAAAAAACATTAACAAATTCAAAATTTGAACCCTTATAAACGTTTTTGCGCTTAAGTAAGACCAAGTTTTTATGGTATTTTGGTATATTTTACCCCTAAGTTGCTTTGGTTTATGCCGTTGCATTTCCGCAGACGCAGCGTGACGCAGCCGATGAAAGTTGATTTTGGTCAAAAAAATATCCACAAAAGTCGAAGTTATAGTGTACTCTGTGGCTTTCATCGGCTTCAGAAGATATAGACTACTTAAGCCAGAAAAAAGTGAAAACATGGACAGCTGGCAGATAGCGATTTACCTGTGCGAGCCCAAACCCAACTGCGGTTTTTTTCAGCTTACTTTACAGGTAATGAATGTATCTATCATTTAAAGAAAAAAAACATGACGATATGTAATCTACATTTAGAGTAATGCTACCTGAGAGTTGACCAATTTTCAATTTTTTTCTCTTAGGATGTAAAAATGAAAATATTTTTCATCTTTGAATGCTCATATCTTCTACAAAAAAATCCTAAAATTGATTTTATTTTAGATTATTAATCCTTGGGAAATTGTCTGTCGATTAAGTATGGCTAAAATCGTTTTCGCGACATCGACTTTTTTAATTTTTTGCATTGGCTTTTGTTCTAGAGGCGCTACTGTGCGACGCGTCGACCGTGAATTAAATAAAGAATAAAACCAAAACCACAACACGATCGTCGATCTCCCTCGCACCCGCATGAAATTCCGCATGGAAAATTCACCCCTCCCTCGTGAGACACGCGCCAAATAGCTTCCCCTCCCGCTTACTCACACGCCAAGCTGGTGGTTGGGCTTTCACCGCACCAACTCCGCGTGGCCGCTGGGCAAGATCCGGGCCAGAAAATCGGCGGGACGGGAGCGGGGATTTGTCGCCGCTGGGTCTTCCCGGGCACAGATCCGGCGTGGGCGTTTGGCTGCTGGGCTTCCCGAGCCACGTGTCCGCCATCGGTAGCGCGTGTTCCAACCCTTCCCCCCTTCGACCTGCATTTTTCCCTTCACCGTCGCTGGGTCACGCCGGGCGGTGGGAATCCTGCAGGCTGGAAGGAATTGCCGCTGCTGGGCAACCGAGCGGGCGCGGGGTACGGGGAAGCAACTGGCCGTCGCCAGAGTAGCCGCGTCCGAAATTTCCCTTTCCCGAAGTCAGATTTGCCCATCTCGTACGAGCCCCTTCCACTGCCATTTTTGTTCCCCCATAGAAAACCAATAAAATATTCGGTCGTCTCTAAATTTATAAATATTTCTGGAGAGGAATCCTGGGCAGATGAGGTTTTACCCCGGCCTAAGACACATCCTTACAGTTTAAATATAAGTTATTCGTAAATAATTTGATGTAAATAAAACAAAAGCAAACAGAAGTAATAATGTAACATGAAATCGTTCTAATCTTAATTACTTTTTCTCTTCCATCGTCGTATATAAACAACATTAATCAAGGAGTGGTTTTATAAAGTAAATACTGTAATTTTACGTTTTATTGATTAGGTTTATTAAAATGAATCGAAATATTTTCTTTTCGGTTAATTATATGAAGTTGAAGATTAATTAATTCGATGTCTCGTTGGGCATTTAAGGGTATGTAAAGCAAGTTTTTTTCGCTATCGTATCTCTGTGTACAGCTATTAGGAAATCGGTATTGGGAATTGCTCACATTCAAGAGTTTAATGCAGGCCTTTAAGACAATCATGCTTAAATCAGTGACGGAACAAAATACTATGGCGTTTACTCAATTAAATAGATCTACACTTGCAAATAATGGACAGTGTAAGCTGCAGCGAGACATACTAACTAATTTTGATCGATACGGTCACGATAGACACCCAGAACGAAATGTTGAAGCTAGGAGTTCTCCAGATTTTAGAATTTTTATCAAATTCAGCGGGTCAGCCAACGACATTGCCATTGAGGATTTTATTTACTGCGTAAACTGTCTCACTTCGCAATGCCTGAACGGAATCTTTGAACTATTTTCTCAATTCGCTTATTTAATGTTTAGTGTTTGTTCATAGATCAGCAGATAACAGAAGTTGGAATGAATTATGCATAGGACAATGGGATTGCGGTGGGAGTTCGTCATAATCTCAAAACGGAGATCAAGCACGAATTATTGCACATAGACTCCTCAAACTTAGCAACGTTGCGTAAAAAATGTCATCATCATGAAAAATTCTTTCGTAGCACTCGAAAAAAAGCCAATCCAACGTCCGAGCCCAAGCAAGCGTTTTGTTAACACAATTCTTCATGAAGATGATTCCGAAAATCAGTTAGAGAAAGGACATGATGTCATGGGCGTCACTGAAAATTAAGTGCTGGAACTGTGATGAATTAGGTCACAGTTTCCACAATTGCCCCAAAACTCGCCGAATTTTCTGTTATGGTTGTGGAACACCGGAGGTGTGTAAGCCCAACTGTACAATATGTAATTTGGCATCTGAAAAGTCCCAGCAGGACATTCGTTGGGCGAAGAAAAAGGGAAATGCTTATTCCATTTTGCCTCTTTCTCAACCTGACGAACCAATGACCCATTCATTCAATCCATATCACTTGTAATTGCTGAAGTAAGCAAAGCGTAAGTTCCAAAGATTTAAGACCAATTCTATTAATCATCGCAAACAACGATCAACACGACGAATTCGCAATTTTTTGATTCCAAAACGAAAATTCACACAACAAAAGTTATATTCCACCTTTTACAAGCGCTGGCGAGGATTTGCCCTCCGACGCTAATTCATACAGCTCGGTAGCGTCGCTGTCGGTGCTGATGTCTAGAGGCAGTGCTGGGCTGGCTTCGTCATCCTAAATGTCCTAGTAAGGGGCTTAATCTAGTGCTTCCACTTTCTACGTCATTATGGATTAGTTTGCAAATAAAAGTAAGACCTAGCATATTTCTACGATTGGCTAAGGGAGCTAAGTTAATTAGATGGAGTCTACTAGAACATGACGGCAATCTACGGTCTGCAAACCACGTACACCGGGAAGAAAAAGTTCTTTTAAATAGATTTGATGCGTTTACTATGGACTCCATACTGAGGACTCCAAAAACAACATCCATATTCTAATATAGGACGAACTAACAAGGTATACAATGTTTTAGTAATGTAGGGGTCATTGAATTCTTTCAACACCCGTTTAATAAATCCAAGCACACCCCTGCCTTTGTTGACCGTGCACGTAATGTGATCAATGAAGTTAAGTTTAGGGTCTAGGCGGACACCCAAATCCTAAAATAGATTAATTTTTTCTAAAGAGCAGCACTTCAGCGTATAAGTCGCAAGCTTAGGAACGACCCGAAACAATTTCATTAGTTTACACGGCACCATGTTTGAAAATTGTCAAGATTTGTTTGTAAATTATATTGATGAGAAGCGCCCTTGTATAACACGCAAAAAACACTAGTCAAAACGTTGGGCAGGTAGTTAATGAATATTGTTAACAACAGGGGGCCCGAATGACTCCCTTGCGGGACACCAGATGTATGCCGGAGAACATTTGACAAGCTGTTTTTGAGGAGAATCCAATTTGCTACCTTTTATTGTGGAGAGGAATAACAAATCGCTTTCCATTTTTAGTCTTCGACGGGATTAGACGTGTTTTTCGTGTGCACCGAGTGAGTTCTTTCTTCAATATATATAAATCAAATGCGAATAAATAAATACTGTTAACTGTGCGATTTTTTGTTAAATGTTATAAATGAGCGGCGATCAAAAAAATGAGCGTAGAAGCTCCGTAAACCAAAGAAACGGTTGTTATTTGTTTTTATCAAAACGCGATACCGAAGTAGAAAAAAACGTCGACAAAGAGCAACCCGGCCCTACTGGCCGTCGAAAACACGCGAGCGCTTTCTATCACCAGCCCTACTCATTCCACAATGCCAGACCCCACCACCTCCACACCACCAACAATCAGTGTTGCAATTTCTGCTACCTCAGAAAAAGTATGGACCACTACAAGCGTAAGCTTGGTCCTTAAAACACGGTTGGTAACAAACCAAAGATCAACCGTATCAACCAAACCAACGAACAAACCAGGAGTTCCAGCAACAGGAACAGATTATACTTCTTAGCAGATGATGAGAGCCAATCTGAGTCGAAGCAGGTGCACAGAAGAAACCAAAGCCCGCTTATTAAAAAGACAAGAACAAGAAAAAGATCTTTTACACCTATCAACTAAAAAGCAGCAAAGGACTACAAGTCCAGAAGTGTGGACAGGATCACCACACCCTTCTCCATATCCACGAGCGCTCAGCGTTATCCTACGCTTTCCAGAGTTAAGGCCTCCAGATATTTTTGCTGCGTATCCTCGCAAGGGGGGGGAGAATGTTCACGCCAAAAAGGAGCTTGTTTTCAAGAGGCAGTGTGAACCCTCAGCAGGCCTCGAAATGTCCCGTACGATTTCTCTCCCTCTCTCTTCGAACTTCAAAAGGGCTTCAAATCAGCTGTCACAAGCTAGTTGTAGTTTATTTGTAGTTAGTTCCAATTTCTACTTCTTTAAATAAACACCCAAGACGCACGTCGCGGAAAACCCCGAATAAGTTCCTACGTGTTTTTATTATCGAGTGCAGCCGCCCCCCTCCAAACACATAGGATGAACAAAAGTTGCGACATTAATAGACAGCATACACAAAAAACAAAACAGATGAGTAAATATAACCAATGAGTGAGAAAAATGAGAACATTCTCCAGACTCGAATTCAAGTCGGCTTTGAATCAAAACAAAACAAAGACGCGACTTTTGCCAAAAACAACAAAAACAACTTGCAAAATGCAAGCAGCAGCTGTGGTTGCGATCGTTTCATTGGCGCTACCCAAATCATCAGACCACTTGCTGACTGTCACCAATTTTCTTGGTGCGCTACCCTACATCTCGACTACAACTCGTTGGGAATTATAAGAGTCGATGCAAGGGCAATGGAAACCCCGAAACCACTGAGGTAATTATCACCATTTTAAAACAAAGAAAATGCACTACAAAACACGACCATTTACTTGCAAGAACCTACTTAGATAGCTCTAAAAGGAAAAATTAGATTGCGTTGCGGTCGACGGAGAGACCGAAGGTCTTATTGCTTTCGCTGCAGATGCTGACAAAGATCAGTCGGCCAAGGAGCAGGGCATTATTATTGGAATGCGTGAAGCGGCCTCCAAAATATCAGATATTGCAGCTAGATTAAATAGGCATTGAAACTGCATATCAAAATTTTAAAAAAACCCCACTGAATATGGAGTAGCTCGACGCAGTGAAAGGAAAACCACCATTGATGATCGGTGCAAGCGGCATATTCGACGCCTAGCAGTAGAGCAATGCATGTCCAGCGGGCAAATTAAGGCTCATTTGGGCCTCCAAGTTTCCCGAAACCGAACTGTTCAAATTTTAAACGAAAACAAATTCGTTGAACACACATCCATGGTGCCTAAACCAAAGCTGCTGGACCGGCATATAAAAGCTCGATTAGAATTCGCCAATAAATATCAATTCCGGGCCGAAGAGTCGAAAATGTCATCGTTAGTGATGGAAAAAAATTTAACTTTGACGGGGCTTTGGAGGTGGTAGCATAATGGTATGGGCCGCATTCTGTCATAAAGGAAAGACACCTATATGCATTATATCCACCACACTGAATGCCAATATGTATGTGGAGCTCTTGGACAGTGAACTTATAGAGTTTGCTGAAAATTTGTATGGCAACGATTGGATTTATCAACAGGATAACGTGTCAATCCACACGGCAAAGGTCACAAATGAATTTTTTAGCAACCGAAATGGCCTGCGCTGAGTCCTGACTTGAATCCAATGGAAGACCTCTGGGGGATTCTTGCTGGTCGTGTATATAAAAATGGAAGACAGTTTGAGAATGTACGTGACCTAAGATCAGCAATAATACAAGAATGGGCTAATATTGACTTCAATAACTTACAATCGTTGGTTAATTCAATGCCCAAACGACTTAATTTAGTTATTAAAAATAAAGGAAAAAGTATTGATTATTATAATTAAGATACCTTTAAGTTTCATAGATGTTAATTAGATTTAAAGACAAGAAAAGAAAAATGCACATATAATTATTTACTATGAATATAAACTTTAATATTGTTTTTTAAGTTTAAAAAAAATTGAAATTTGTTAATTTTTTGTTTCTTATATGTAACATTATAATAATAAACCTGTATATCAAGAAATACTATTTTAAAAACTTGTAAACTTTTATTTTGCAAAAACGTGATGCAGATATAATTATTTGTATGAATAACTTGTAAAATGTAAAGATGCTTTCTAAATTGAAAGGACATGGGCCGCATTGAGTTACTTTTCTTTTCTACTTAGTTCTGCACACATACACTTGAGTGTTGCTTGATTTTTAGGCGGCTACAGACATGATAAAATTTCGAAGGTAATTTATTCGGTTGTCAAAGGGTTCGGGTTTTGTTTCAGTGTGTGTTCGTTGTTTGAGCTGAAAGGTTGTTTGCGGACGAATTTTTCGTTAGATTAACCCTTAAGCGCCATGACCGCAAGTATGTAGATGGCGTGAAATTTATTAGGGCACCGTAATGTCTTCATAAACGAGCGTTATGGAAGCAATCTCTGGGGTAAAAACTTTGAGAGTGAATAGTGATTGATAGTGAAACGCACTTTAGAGAAATTCTATTCAACAGATAACTTCTGAACTCGACATTCCAAAATTAGGCCAGTATCCAAAGAAGTCTTTGTATATATAAAGAAATTAATAGGAAAATATGTATATACAGTGACAAATAGGGTCGACTTTACAGGTCGAGAACCAGAGCCTTAGGAAAGGCTTCGGAAAATATAGAAGAAAACCGTGGGTTACGTCAACCACTGAAGCACTACAAGGAGTTAGAAATGTTACAGACATTTCAAAATTTTTACTGGGACCCAAATGAAAATTTTAAAAACTGGGGGAAAGCGAGCTAGATTTAACTCGACGAACATTTCTGCTGCGATCTGCCTCCATACATTTCTGCTGCGATTTGCCCCCTATACAAGAAATTATTTCCTTTGCCGTGTTGAGCCACATTAACAGATTGACCAGTGGCTAACAGAAGTTCTAATCAGCACCCGTACTCTTGATATTGTATTTGATCTCATGGAACCCGACGACATGCTTGAAGTGGACAAGCTATGTGTTTTGTTTTTCGTCAAGATGAAGGTGACAGATGACTTTGAATATGAAAGTAGTTCTGATATTGTATGTCAGCAAAGTAACCACGTCTGATTGACCATTATTCGAGGGTTAATGAAATCACGTCAGTCTTCTTTGATTTTTGCACCCAAATGGACAAAAAAAGTTATCATGTAGTAGCCATCGTCTCTGATATGGGCCCTGGAAATCAAAAGTTATGGCGACAGCTCGGGATATCAAAGAGTAAGTAATAATACAAGCACAAATAATACAATATTTTTTTAGCTGGTTCGAAACCACTATATCGACTATGGCCTTGTCATTAATGGAAACAGATTGACCAAGGCGACAGTCTAGCAAGCAATTGGCCACTGCGCAAAGTCAGATGTGTCGGTGACGTTTAAAAATACGGAAAAGCATATTAATGTTAGCTGCTCGGAGAACAAAAACTAAAAATGTCAACTCAATTGTTTTCCATCGCAACAACGAGTTCCATAAGACGATGCTACTCGTTGGGATACGATGCAGAGATCGCATGAGCGGACCTCTTTAAAGTTTTCAATGATAAGTTCGATGTCTTATATTCAAAATTATCAACGTCAGTCCTATGAAAGACAAATTGACAATCAAAGAGGCGTTTTGGCTGAAATGTCCGAAATTATGCGTACAAACATACATATGTGGAAAGCACATTGGCTGCCCTTTCAAAAAGAAATTTTAGTTAACAACGCTTCTCTTGATGTTCTACTTGCATATTTGACGGCAAAGTCCGAGATGGATTGTATCCTTACAAGTCGTCTTAACCATTGTGAAAAATTTCTCTGGGGCAATGCGGGCAAGGGGCGGACAGTATGACCACCCGACAGCATTTTAACTTAAGTATATCTTCTATATATATAAAAATGAATTGCTGTTCGTTAGTCTCGCTAAAACTCGAGAATGGCTGAACGGATTTATCTTATCTTGGTCTTGAATTATTC
>VNJR01001306.1:0-22954 GCA_008042585.1 Drosophila punjabiensis
CCGACCAACGAACCCCACATCAATTACACCCGCTGCACGTGCACTGGGCGACATTTCTTTGTCTTCTTTATTTATTAAATGGATTAATGGATTAAGAATACAAACTGATTATGTAAATACGTTTGCAACTTTCTTGCATTTATTTATTCTAGCTTGATAGTAGATTCTTGTTTTCAGATCTGACCTCTTTAAATGTATTCTATATATTTAAATATATTAATAATTTATATATTGTTTTTTCCTTTTATTTTAAAAGGCAAGAAATAATATTTAATATTAAGACAAATAGGTTTCTCTGCACATCAAAGTGCAAATAACTAGGGCATTCGACTGTCATGTTACATAAATTTTAAACACATGTGAGGTGTACTTAATATTTATTACTTTTGGATTTATTAGTTGTTAAATATGAAATAAGCATTCAATTATTTGAATCTGACTTCTTCTTCTGCCTTCAATTGTTGACAGTGCATACGTGGCAAGCTGGTTGCATCTTCCGCTGGGTATTATGTCATAGTCATGGCGGGGCTTTGTCATTTGCTGCCCCATCTGCCGCTGTTGCTGCTGCGGCTGCCGCTGGATTGTCGGGGCAAAAGTCGCGCTGCCACCGCCAATCCGGTTATGTGTATTTGGGTGAGTGTGGCACGGAGCTGGGAGATGGGAGCTTGGAGCGGGGAATGCACGGTATTTGCTGCAGTGTGGGAATTTACACGCCTGCTACTCGGCCAAATCAGTTTTTTGGCGCATTTTGGGCGTTGCTCTCTAGATTTTTCTATATTTACAAGCCCTGGAAAAATGTTGGCTGCAACCTCAAGCTGTCATCTGGAACTGAAAACTGAAACTGAAACTGTAGCTGAAGCTGCGACTCAGGCTGAAGCTCTGGCTGCTTGGCATTTCAAAGTTGAGGTTGAATGCCGGAAAAAGGCCAGGCAGCCAAAGTCATGCAAAGCAGCTGCCCTGGCTGACTGGCGGAGCTAAAAAAATGTCAACTGCGACGGGGAAATCGAGGCGGAAAACGGAGGACGAGCCTGGGACTTGGATCGGGACTGGGATGACTTTCAACCCGGAGCCATCTGCCAAAAATCTGTGGGAAGTGGCATATGGCCGCCATCTTTCTAATTTGCTGCCAATTGCGATTGTGCAAGAGCTGTAATGCTGTTTGTAATAAATGTTCGCTTTACGAACCAACTCCTGTGTATGTGCCAATGACTCACGCGATCTCTGCGTGGGAAAGGCCAATAATAAGGAAGTACGAGCGCCTGGGCCAGAGATCCCAATTGTCCGAAGATGATGCCCGACACGAACTGGTGTTTGGCATTACACAGCACCTAGGCGAATTGGATTCTAATTAGCGGCTCTTTCAATTAAATACACATCAATCGGAGGCCCGAACGGCCTCGGACTCCACGCCTGACATTGATGAATGTGCTCGCCGTCAGAGACACGAATTCGTTGTTCCACCTGGCAGCTACAAGCCGAAAGTACAAGCTCCTCCAGAATCCATTTGTTGGGTAAATTATTTAATTTTTACTCATTATGTAAGCCCAGTCAGTCACAGAGTGTCTGCAGTCGGCGGTAAAAGTGCCGAAAGCATTTGCACAACTTGTGGGAGCCGGTGGAAAATGCATTCACCAGCAACTGCAGCAACTGCAGCAACGGCAGCTAAAAATTCAATTAAGCTGAAGATGCGCCTGAACTGACTCCCGGGGCTCGATTCAACTCTCGCTTGGCATTTGGCGGCAACTCATCCCATGCTCAGCAACGCGCCAAAAAATGCCAAAAAGCCTAACAGAAAGAAGCTGGTGCCGCTCTCGAGAGGCAACCGGGCACTAACGAGTGGCGAGGATTGCGATTGGGACTCGAGCGGGAATCGGAATCGCGGTCGGGGCAGACATCATCCCAGGTCGTTGAGTAATTGTGCAGCAATGAGCATGGGCTGCCTGCCAGCAGATTTTCCCGTTGATAAAGTGCAGCTCTCGGAAAACCTTTTGGAAGCCAGCAACCACCGCTCATAATAAGAAATTGCATACACATTAATGCATTTACACACACAGCACACACATAATAATAATAATTTCGCATTGGCTGAGATTGGGATGGCGATGGGGATTGGGATGGGGATGGGGATCGGGATTTTGGGATTGCACGTGGCAGCGACAGCCGCAAATGGAGACGGACACGGAGACGCAGCTGTGCAATTTACAGTTTTATGGATGCGACGGCGCTTGCGAAACCACAGCTCCGTGGCTCTCTGGGATTGGATTTGATTGGGTCAGTGTGGCAGTCGGACGACCAGCCAGGCCGCCACCTGGACACATGGACATGTGGACACCCGGACCGCGGTCAGTGAGCGGGCTGCCTGGCTAATTTGACGCATTGCCGTGATGCGGCATATTTGAAAGTCTGCAAGCGAAACGCATAAAAACGAAAGACTTAGGAAACGAACTTGTTTCCCATAAAAGGGACAGTTACACTTAAAATCCTATCTAGCCTAGAACTAAATAACAAGATTTCAGCTAAATTAATATAAAGTGCTGTACTTTCTTATTAGGAATTATTTTTTAATCAAAGTTATTATATTTAAGCGATATTTAATCATTAAATAGTATTATTTATACTTAACTGGCCGATTTTGTAATTGCAAGACTTCATTTCGGGCAATGAAAACTCCCAAATCAAACATCTTTGACTTAAATTGAAATTTAAACTATCAAGCTTTATTTTTAACAATTTTTCTTATACCTTGCGGCCTTTTTGGCATTTCATGATTTTTTAAATGAATTAACTGCCTCTAAATAAATCAATTTTAGTTTTTATTGAGGAGGTTTGTACTAAAAAACAACCATTAAAGTAAGCAGTTCATTAAACTAAAATCATCTTCTGCAAAAAAACGTAATAAATTCCAAGCGAGCGCGGGGTTTTTCGAACAGGTTTAAGCCCAAATCCCCGAGCAGTAAGTTTTTGTGAATATTTTCCAATCGATTTTCCTTAGGCAGGCCCAAAAAAAAAAATAAAGCTAACAATATAATAAACAAAATATTCTAATTTGCTAAAAGCATAAATTTAAACAGGTTTAATGCCAGCGCCTATTGACAGCCAATGGATTCGCCGAGCATTCTGAATTGCATTTGCTGGCACTCGTAAAGCGACTTAAGCTGCCATAAGCTGAGCCAACACACAGAGATCGCGCTGTTAAAATTTGCATAAAATGTGCATTAGCCGCCACCCCCGCGGAGGTGCACCGCCGCCACCATCATTATCACCAAGCAGCCACCACTTGGATCTTGCATCTTGCATCTTGTACCATCTCAGGCAAGGCAACAGCAACAGCAGCAGCAGCAGCGGCAGCGGCGGCCACACCAAGGCGCAACTTGTGCCGAAATCTGCACGACGAAACGTGAGAAAATGTTATAGACATTGCAGTTGCTATGCCGCGCTCAGACATAGAGGCGAAAATACAACAAAAAATAAATAATAAAAAATATTTGGTAAATTATGGGAATGAATGGGGCGATGGTGGCGGGCGGCAAAGAATCCGGCGATGCGACTTGCAGATGCTGCACTAAGCCAAGAGCCGCTGCAGTGTCTGTGACTAATTGCCAGCCCATACAAATGCACTTTTCGTAATTATTTGCGGCAATGCGGGAATATGTGTGAATTATTATGCAGTCGAATCTTCATTGTAATCATGCTAATGAGCTTTCCGGGCCGGAGCTCCGGCCGAAGCCCAGCTCAGGCTGCGCGGCATTGTTCGTGATTCTTCTGGCTAGAAATTCTTACTCAAATGCCAAATGGCCAATGATTATGGCTTGGGCTGACCAGGATGTTGCCGGCGTGGATTATGCGCATTTTCAAGACAACTTTTATTTTATGTTAATTCAATTAGACGGCAACTTTTGTCACCCAGCACCAGCATTGCCTTTTTGCTGAACTCTGCCCGGCGGCTGTGTCTTCTTCATTTTGAACAGTTCCAGTGAACATTTGGCAGAAAAACGTTTTTGAGGAGCGCCACTTGCTGATCGTTTGTTTGCCCAAAACACGACAACAACACCCGACACAACAGCAGCAACATCTATAGAGAAACAGCAGCAACATTGGAGCCGAAGCTGGAGCTTGAGCTGGAGCTCAAGTGAAGCTGATGCTGATGCTGGAACTTTGCTCGTTGCTGATTTATGCGTTTTGCAGCATTTAAATTGGCATTTATGTCAAGTAGCAGTAAGGGTAAGTAATATTTTTTATAATACATTTCGCTTTATTTGTTTTATAAGCACGGCGTCCTTGGGGTTTGTCGGCTTCGACACTTTTCCAGCCGGGGTCTCCTCTTTCCCATGGCTGCCACTCGCAACTGATGATGATGATAGTTTCGATGTTTTATACCCCTCGCTTTGCGTTAGCTTCGACTTTATTCGGCCGAAACAAATTGGTTAATTGTTCCACAATCACTTGCAGTGTTTCAGCGGTGCAAATTAGTCATTATTCTTCTGGGAAAGATTGAACTGGGGTCGCCTAGCATTTCTGGTCAGAATCCGGCAGAGGCTGTGCTGTGATGCCACCGCTCACAAAACGCTTACCCGATCTCGAGATCTCGAGTCGGCGCATATGCAGACAAAATGCCAGTGGCCTTGGCGCAAGCTGAGAACTGCAACCGACAACCGACAAGCGACTGCAGCATCCACTTCCACTTTGACGATGGCTGCTGGCTGAATCTTTCGAAAGCCGCCAAATCCGTTCGGCTTTCAATGGCTGTTATAGTTCCAGTGCGAATGCTCGGTTTTTTCCTGTTGTAGTTTATGGGATTTTTCACATCAGTCGTCGCTTCGTCGTCGGCCAAAACTTATTGCCCAATAGGCTCTGGCAGCAATGAAAATGTGTTGGCGTAATTAATTAAACAAATTATGTGCATTGCGCAGACGCATTGACGTTTTTGGTGCAGCTACCGATTTTAGACGATTTTTATTAATTTCACTTAGCGGTAGGAATGCACCGGAGCTATAAAAAGTGCATCAGCAGCGGCAATGAGCAATGCCCATTTGGTCAGCAGTGATTACAATTGCAGCAGTGAACGTTTCGCAATGCGGCTTCAATGTTCGCCGGGCCATATATGCCATATATCCAATATATGTAACTGGCGGGCACACCTGGCTAAGAGCACCGGCTCCCAAACTCCGGTTCCTGCTCATTGTGCCTTGTACTTTGTGCCGTTTTTGGCCAGGAATTCTTCCATTCTTTGTGGTCAGTTGCCGGTGGCCGCTGGTCGGTCCACACTGCAGCTGTCGGTTATCTGCAGACATCGCCGACGTGCCGTCGATCGCCCCAAGCGCCGTGTCATTCATTGTTTGGGAAAAACGCTGCTCAATCAATTATTAATTACACGCCTTGTTGCAGCCGAAGAGTGTCCAGGCCAAGTGCCCCGGTCCATTGTCTGCAACATCTTCATATCGGACAAATCGTTGTCGGGTCGGGTCGCAGCGGGTCGGTCTCTTCTGCCCATTTTCCACTCTAAGCTGTAAGTGTTTGGAAATACTTAACAACCACATCAAAATTAGTTTCGTTATTGTGTTAGCCTTCGGCTGGCTGGCCAGCGCAGCTCCAGCAACTCCTCATCGACTCCGCATCAGCCGAATTAATTTTTTACGTGCGTGCGGTTTGCCGTGACTGAGTGCGTGTGGGAAACGGCGATTTACGGGCTATCTGAGTCGCCCGGAAATGCAGATGGCCCTTGCGGCCAGCAATTACGCTTCGATACAGCTACATGTATCCAGGCTGACTCGGATCCAAAATCCACCATATGCCGGCATCGCGACCTGGCGGCACACGAAACCATGACACAAAGCCACTTGGCGGCCTGGCGGGCTGGCGGCATTTGGCGATCGCTTAAAAGTCACATTGTTGACCTTTTTGCGGTCTTGGGGCCGAGACCAGACCTCCACCTCCGCGTGGAGAAAAGGTTTCTGTCTCTTCTGAAGTCCCTGTCGCTGCCACAACAAGCGCAGCTCATTAAAATAATATTTAACCTTTGCAAAGACAAATACTTGTTGAATATGTATGCGGCGATCTCTTCGCTGGCGAGTATCTGTCTTTGTCTGTCCCGATTCGCATCCGAGTCGAGAGCCAACGAGCCGTGAGCAATTAAAAATTAACTATTTACTTTTTTAATGCGCCAAGTTTTGACACCGCTCCGCCCTCTGCCTTCATGGCTCTACCATTACCAATTGAATTCCATGTTTAACGAGTTTTGACAGCCGCGCATTTGCCTCGTTTTCGGTTTCGTTTTCGTTTTCCATCATCAGTTTCTTTGCAATGGCATGCAATTGGGCCTGGCAGTGCCCAAAAAAGGTATATCTCTAGATACTTGGCAAACAAAACCTAAAAATCACAGCTTCAAATAATTAAAATCCTACAAAATGTGCTCCTTTTGAAGGCTTCCCTTTAGAGAAAATGCTAAAACTATTCCCCACCTGTGGAAGATAAGTTTTTAGCTGACTTTGCCTGGTCTCGTGTCGTATCGCGGCTGACATTCATCCGGCAGCAGCAGCGGCAGCTGCGTCCGCAATGCTGTTGTCTCGCCTCTGAACCTGACCTATGCGCGCCGTTCACACGCTGAGCGGTCTGACTGTGCTGGGCCCCCGAGGGGTGCGTACTCCACCAGCCATGACACCGAATTGCAGCGACACGTTATCCACAAGGCTTTTGGCTGAAATCAAAGCCGAGGCGAAGAGTCGTCCGAGGATTCAATATCAAATATGTACTTCCTGTGACAGGTCAAAATTTAATTATTTAAAATCTGTTTGTCTATTTTTCCGGCTGCTGCATTGTCCAGAATGCTTGTGAGGATTCTTGTCAGCTACATTCTCTGTGCGGCCATCTACAGCTTAAACATGACGGAATACTACCATAGCTCAAGCGGAATGACCAAGCCCCGAGGCCTTGACGATGACATGTACTACATAAAACCGAAGCAAATTGAATAAACCGCAAAGGTTATGGGGAAAATACTTTAAATGACAAGTTCTTTATTTGGCTTATTCACTTTTTTGCTTCCGCCTGGCCTGCAGCACGCCGCGCAGCATGTTGAAGGAGCTAAGCACGGGCACCATAATGGGCAGGAAGAGCGGAATGTAGATGGCGTACTTCTGCTCGTCGGGGAAGTACAGCTGGGCCAGCAGGCTGGCATCGAAGAAGCCCCGCTCCGAGGCCACGAAGGCGCGCTTGGCCAGAGCCGAGGCATCGCCGAGGCGGTGTTCCAAGAGGGCGGCCTTGGCGGCCAAAATGTCGGCGTAGGAATTCGTTATGGCGGCGCCCACCTCGTCGTCTATCACAATGTAGCTGATTTGATCTAAACGAGAGAAAGGAAACAAATATTAAAAAATATAGTCCAATTAAAGCCGCGATATTAAGTTTTATCTGTATTCCGTTTGATCATCAAGGCATTAAATGCAGGGTCCAAAATATAAAATAATAATGGGCTCACTGAAAGCTCTAGGGAATATTAATTATCAAAAGATGCGCCAAAAGCAGAATAAAATTTGGAAATACAACCTTTGTTAGAATAAAACACTTCCCCTTCCGGATAATTAATTAACTGTAGCTAATGTCATTCTGAAATCTTACCCAAAAGTTTGATAAGGCTCTGAAGCGTGCTGCTGGCCGTGGATATGTGTCGAATGGCACTGCGCCGCAGGTACGCCTCGTACTCCCAGCGACGGGGCTCCAGCTGTTCGATGTCCACCACCTTGACCCCGTCGATGTGCAGCTCGCTGCTTATGTCGAGCAGCTTGTACAGCTGATCCAGCATCACCTGCATGTTGTCCGTAGTGCTGACATGATAGGGCACCGGCGGCTCATCGTTGATGGCGGCGAGGCACACACGCTCGGGCGGATTGGCAATGATGAAGCCCCCCCACGGCGGCGATATGAATGCATCCACGCCGTTTCGGGTCAGCAGTTGATCCTTGCTGTTGTAGATGTGGAGAGGAGCTGTGTGGCAGGGCGGTATGTACACCACCAGATTGATGGCCGGCTTATCTGTGGTGCTTGCACTCAGGTTCTGAGCAATCGAGGTGAGCAGATGGGGCAGGGCGGACTCCTGCAGCGCGTAGTGGCGTCCCAGGCGGCTTTGGTCGCGCACCTGCTTAACCTCAGCCTCGATGGCCACGCGGTATTTCCACTGCGTGCGCACCGTATAGTTGGACACGCCCGACACCTGCGCCAGCCAAGGCTCAATATACGCTGGGAAGCGGGAAGATAATAGAAATTAGTTTGCAATGGTTGAGTGAGATAAGTAGACGTACTCTTCACAGCCATGGCAATGTTCCACTGGGCGTGGGTCAGCCGGGGCTTCGGATTTAGAACGGAGACGATCACCTCATAGGTGGGCTGCGGGGCCTCCGACTTAATACCCATCCTTTCGTCCGTACTCAGTATCTGATTGATGCGATATGTTTGCAGTATCTTGGCATGCAGCAGCTGGGCAATCTTGTTGGAGGCTGAGTAGAGAAAAGCATTTGAATCAAGGCATCACAACGGCCAATGTTCTCAACTCACATGTATCGCTTCGCATCAGGGCCGAGCGTTCGGTGGTAAGCAGCAGCTCCTCCTGCAGTTTGGGCCATTCTATGAACATGAAGTCGCCCATGCTCTGGGGGTGTTCCTTCAGCAACAACTTTTCTAAGGCCGCGGGCGTATGAGCCTCCTGGACTGTCTTTTCCGTCGGTGATAGTTGCTTGAATTCCACGGTCCATATTTCTGGAAAAAAGTCCTTCTATAAATCTTCAAATCGCTTTCTGCCTTAGCAATTACCTACCACTGTCGCTGAAGGCACTCTGAAGTTCGCTGATGAGCAACTGGCCACGACTGGGCTGCTGGGTGAAGATGGCCACCTGCACAGCCGTTTTGATGGGGCTCTCGCTGAGGCCCAAAATGCCCGAAGAGGGCAAATCAACTCTGCGCGGAAACAATTACAGATAATTCGAGAAACGCCGCCAGACCCTGTCCGTCATCTGACTCACCTATAGACGGTGGTGGTGTGCCACCACATCGGTACGCCGATGCCAATGATGACCACGATGAAGGCAACTGTTGCCCCGATACGGTACCTATCTGTAAAGTTAAACAAAAGGGGCGACATTAGTTTAGGCTTTAACATTTCTATAGCGATTTTCCTGTTGAAGATTAGTTCCTCAAACAAACTCAAGTGTTCAAGATTTCTTAAGATTTTATTCGGTAAATTAGTTGCTGTACAATAGGTAGAAATGAATGTAAATAGTCCTTGAGGAGTCATTGTGCGCATTCAGATGCAGGATAGTGAAGAAACATTCTACTCTTTGTAGCTGCAGGATATAACAAAAACAGGTCCCTTCTCCAGGGGCGTGTTACGGGACACGTATTTGGTGAACTTGGTGGTGCCCTCGCACCGGTACACAATGTTCAGCGCATTATCCACGGGCGTAATGGTGAGCAATACCGACTCGTCGTCCTCCTCGCCATCGTAGTCCGCTCGCCTGGCATCCACCGGTGGCTTCTCTGCCGGCAACTCGGCGTCGGGCGAGAGATACGTGATCACAGCCGCCCCATCCGCTGCATTTAGGTAGTAGACCAGGTCCAAAGTGTTCTCCTCGCTGGCCAGACCGTCGCCTAGCACTGTGTAATTGCCGTGGGACCAGCGCTGCAGCTCCACGCTGCACGATGGTCTGGCGGCATCGGGTCCAGCCAAGTCTAGATCTGTGAAATCGCGCAGCAAGTCGAACATGGCATCGCTGCGGAACAGCTGCAAGAGTTCCTGTATCGTGCCCCTGGCTGTTGTCAAGTCCAGAACCTCGTAGTTGTGCGCATTCGCAGGTCCCTGTCTCCGCCACTGGAGAGTGTCTGTATCCGCCAAAAGCTGCGAAAGGGCAAGTTCAAACTTTTCGCGCTTAAAAAACTCGTACAGGCAGATCTCAGAGTTCTCCTCAATCCGTTTTTGGATGCTTCGGCGAGTTGCGCTCTTCAGATACACACTATTCAGGAGCAGGCCCAGCGGAGGCGTATTTACGCTTTCCGGCTGGTGATAGTTCAGGCGGGGAAAGGCGCGCAGAGAGTCGGCCACGAAGGCCTCGTTGGTCTCGCCGTGAAACCAACCGTTGATAGTCAGACGCGGGTAGTCAAAGGTGGTCACCTCGCCCACCTGGTGGAAGGAGCGTGAGCCCACCTTGAAGAAGGCGAACTGGTTGTCTTTCGGGGCGATCTTTCGCTGTACCGGAAACTGAGGAAAACACTGATCGTCGCTGCCAAAGATCTCCAGACATCCGCCCTGCGCCTCAGTCCACTCCTCAGCTCCATCCCACGGCGAAAGATAGTATATGAAGGCCACCTGCCGGTCCTTGAGCAGGTCATCGTGCACAAGTAGATAGTCGCCGCAAGTGTACATACTGCAGGAGGCGGACACGTAATCCAGTTTCAGGTTGGTCACCTTTTCCAGCCACGGACGCACCTGTTTGCGCAGCACCTGCAGGAAGTTGGTGAGCAGGCGGCAACTGGGCATGTTGGAGAGGTCGGTGCTCTGGTAAAACTCATACAGGTCCATTTGCTTGCGCGACCAATGCACTTTCTGAGTAATCTCGGCGACCAGCGCCTGGCTCTGGCCCTCAGCCAGCATTCCCGGCATCAGGCAGATCTGGAAAGGATTTCCGAACACCTGAGCCCCGGTTTGATCCTCTTTGGTGTCGCCCTTCTTCCCCGTCCAGGCCGTCTGCATCCATTTGGTGACTTCCCGCTGCTGGTATGCGTCGTTCAGCCGGACTTCTTGGACAGGTCCGGTCAGACGAAGCAGCTTCTTCTGCGGCTCACCGTCGCTGGTGCCGTCCAGCCCGTCGGTGTCCTCCTTCTCTTCGTGGCCTCCATCTGCAAGGTCAACATATTGAATGAGATTGCATTAAGTGGGGTAATCATCGGCATACCTTAAATCCTAATTTGGCTGCTAAAGCACAGCAACACTCACACACACGCGCTTCGAAAGGTTCCCGATGTGCCGGCACAACTCGCTTATTCGTTTCGAAAGGATTTCTGGGGTTTTCACTTACCTTCGGTCTTATCTTTGTGTCTGGGCTTAAACGGACTGGTGCTTGCCGTCTCCATGCTTCTGGGGTGATCGAATTTTTGGAAAAAACGTGAAACTTTGACAAGAAAATAAAAATTTCGGCTTGTGCAGCTAGAGATGGGGCGTGACAAGTTTCGGGGCCGTGTTAGTGATGGAAGATTTAATTGGGATATTCCCTGTCCAAGTGGATTTCACGCAAAGTCTGGCAACCTTCCAGCTGCACGACAATTCGGAAAGGAATCGTAAAAAGCTGAAAAACTGTTGATGTAATATTAATAGGATAATAAATATTCCGATAAGTCCGTAGAACATTGGGTTTCATAATTTACACGAAATTTAGTCCAATTACAGGTGGCGCCACAAGTGGGCAAGCGCTATTACCACAGCAGCTGATCGTGACACGAGCACGTGCTCTACACACTGCGTGCTCTCCACCCATCACTAGTTTGTTTTGGTAAATTCGTCTCAAAAAACAGTTAAATGTGAAAAACCATGTCGTCGGGCCAAGGAGGCGGCAACCATGATGGCTACTCGAACTCTGGAATCCTCAGCGAAGACGAGAAGGATAAGCTGGTGTACAACTTACGTCAGCGAAATGGTACATCTATCTTTCTCTGAATGTGTGCATGATTTATGCTCATCTTGTGCCCCCACAGCTGTGCCAACTGAAAGGCAGCCAGCCCAGAGTCGCCTGAAACGGCTGCAGACCACTTTGAAGCGGCTGCAGGAGAAGGAGGAACCAAAAAAGGACATAAAAAAGGCTGATAGTAACCGGATGACGCGAAGGTTTTCAATGTTTGCTCGCCAAGCGCCGCCGCCGGCGAACTTACCTGTTCGCAGGACGTCGACATGTTCGGACACGCTGCCGCGATCCTCTCGTGAGCGGCCCAGGGCCAAGGTTAAGGTGACGAAGATATCGTCGCCCCAAAACGCCTGGGAGAAGCCGACGGCCCTGCTGGATGCCAGCAATCGCCTCCAGGCGGGTAGTTCCCAAAGTGGTAGGTGCTCAAAGGTAGCGTATCTCGAGTATTTACTAACCTTTCATATCGCGTAGCCAACCAGCGCCTAGCGCAGCTCCGGGCGTCTCTTCGCCAGCAACAGGAGGCCGCTGAGCCCAATAATAACGATAAGTCTACCGCAGGCGTTCAAGAAACTCATACACAGACACAAAACGAGGTTAAAAATTGTGATCTCACGGGCATAAGTGCATTTAATTGCTCTACAGCGAGCGAAGAAGAGCCAGAGTCTATGGATTGGGAAGAGAGTGTCGAGGAGGAGCAGACGGACCGGCCCAACCAGAAGCAAGCCAATGGAGAGAAAGCAAGTGAAATTAGCGACATCCTATTCATGCGCCAGGCCGACGGCGAGGAGGAGCTGCCCACGCGCCTTCTGGATCACACGTACTTCGTATTGGACACGAACATCCTGATGCACAACATCAAGTTCGTAGAGGCATTAACCGAGGTGATCCTACCGGGTACAGTGGGAAGTATGCTGTACATTCCCTATGTCGTTATAAAGGAGCTGGACAAGCTAAAGATCTCGAGCGAGAACAATAGGGATCAGTTTGCCAGGCAAGCAATACGATATCTGAACACCAAATTTGATGAAAGCTTGCAAATACAGGGTAGGATCAAATAACTATGATTAAAATGCTTGATTTTAATCAACACTTGTTTCCCACCTCAGCTCAATCTGCCTTGGAGGAGGCGGAGCACCTAATCGATGTGGACTCTCCGGACGACAGCATTATAAACTGTTGCTTGCAGCTAAAGGAGCAGGTGCCGAACATGATGCTCCTTACCAATGATAGCAATCTCCGCCTTAAGGGCAAAGCCTCGGACATCCAGGTCTCCTGTCGCTCCGACCTTCTGGCCGACTATCCGGATGAGTTCGCCGATCTAAACGAATAGATGCTGACGTAACTCGCTACTAAAGACTGCGATTGTGATAAAGGATCCGTGGCAGCCAAGATGGATCCACCGTTCAAGCCACTGCACCGCAGCACATATGAAGTACAATCAACCACTTTCACACATCATATTTAGTCTAAAATTCATGAATTTTTATATAAGTGTTTTCCGCTGAAATAAAGTTAATTTTTACGAGATTTGTAATAACTATCTTTTTCTTAAAAAAAAAAGTTATATCTTAAACATCTGTAATTAATTAATAACAAACATGTGTCAGCACTGGCGACCCGCGGAAATCACGGACTCGTGCTTTTAGGCAGCTCACGCAACCATCTCCCATCGATTTGTAGCAAACACTTGCCAAGAATGTTTTCCAACACTTGTCGCAGATCGCCTCCACGTAAATAAAGTTTTGTGCTCGGATGTCTTATTGCTTGTCTCCACGGCCAATAAAATAAGTCTTTTATGGCAGCGGCCCTTCAGAGTGGACGTGGACTTAGCCGGTAATTAACAGTTTGAAAAAAAAAACACAATTCGCCTTAACTTCCAACTGGAGCAGCCCAATTTCTTAAATGACCTTGCAAGAGGCGGAGCCAACCAGCCCCAAAATCAACAATAACACACATACACACTCGATTGCGTGCCCTGGAATGTTAAGATTAGTGTAAATAAATACGGGCTCAGTGGGTGAGCTGGTGCCTATGTGTGCGAGCGAGCGTAAGGGCCAACAGCTGATTCTGCCACCTGATTCTGGGGCTGGTGGGGGGTGGGGTTCGGTGCGTTCGGGTTCTATTCTCGCGATGATCTCATTCTCTTCGAATGGGAGCAAAATCGCATACCACTGACATGTGCTCGCCTCTGTTTTGGCAGTAACGACGTAGTGGAGACAGCGCCGCTGGAGGAGCAAGGATGGGAAAGGATCAGCATCTGCTGGAGGCGTCCCGCGGCGGCGACATCAAGGCGGTGGATAAGTTGCTAGAGCACTCGAACAGGCGCCTGGGACCACTGGCCAGGTGAGTCATCATTTCACCGCCTATACACCTGCTGTCGCAAACGGATAATTTGACTTTTCTATTCGATTTCAGCTTTCGACGCAGTCCGAACATCAACTGCCGGGACATGAATGGCTATACATCGCTGCACCATGCCTGCCTCAATGGCCACAGCAACATTGTCATGCTGCTGCTCTCCCACAACGCCCTGCTCGATTTGCCCGACATACGCGGCTCGACGCCGCTATTTCTCGCCGCCTGGGCGGGCCATCAGGACATCGTGAAGATGCTGCTGATGCACAGACCCACGGGGGCAAATCCCAACGCCCAGACAATTGAGAACGAGACGCCACTGCATTCGGGGGCTCAGCACGGCCACAACGTGGTGGTGGGCATCCTGCTCGCCTACGGCGCCGATCCCGCCATCCGTAACAATAGCTTTCAGACGGCCCTGGACCTGGCCGCTCAATTTGGCCGACTACAGGTGGTCCAGACGCTACTACGCCACTGCCCGGACCTAATATTGCCATACAAGCGGCCGGAGGATGTCGAGGGCGATCTGCTGGGCTGGTCGCCCACCAAGCACATCTTCACGCACACCTGCCTTCACCTCGCCAGTCGAAACGGACACAAAAAGGTGGTGGAAACCCTGCTGGCAGCGGGCGTCGATGTAAACATACTCACCCATGCGGGCAGCGCCCTGCACGAGGCAGCGCTCTGCGGCAAAAAGTCCGTGGTCGTAGCGCTACTCCGGGCCGGGATATATGTGCATGCCACTGATGGAAATGGCCGCACAGCCCTGGACATACTCTCCGACTATCCGCCGCATGTGACTTATGACATTGTGGGTGCAATAAATGGTGCGTATCATCGGCGCTTGGATGGATCATAGGGAACTAACAAAATGCTAAATGAATTGCTCGCAAAGTTTACTCACAGCCCTTGGTCTCGTATTCAGATTTCGTACTTGATTTGTATTCAGAAAGTGTTCTTAGAAACCGTTAAAGTTTCCTTGAAGGCTTTCTGTTAACAAAAACTAATAAACTCTCTGTTGTGTTTATATATCTTGCGAGATATGTTATAAAAGTTCCCCAAGTATAGGGTATAATATCGCGTTATATGCTTATATGTCTTTACTTAGCTTAGCTAAACTATAAATACTAACAATAAACCATAACCACCAATGTTTAGAACATGCAAACAAACAGGCAATTTGTAAGGTTTGTTTCTTTTTTATCTTCCTTCCGAAAAACGCTTGTCTTAGCCGACGCGTAGTTTCGCAATGTCTTGATGTGATAGACTTGTGCTTATCCAGCAGAACTTAACAATTTTCAAGCATTGCTTAAGTTAAACAAAAAATAATAATAATTCAGGCAATCGATTGATTGTACAATATAAAAGCAATTAAGTGAAGAGGGACCCAGAAAAAAACGTAAACTCTATCACCAACGATCTTTTCCAGAGTTCACCCAGGCCACGAGGGAGCAGCAAAGGCCCATTGTCGTGGAGAACGGTACACAGTCGCTGCCAAAGCGACTGTATGAGAAGAACTCGCAGCGCCAGAAGCAGCCGCCGGCCAGACAAAGGAAGTAAGCACCCAGCAACAGCACCATGCACTGAGACACGCCCTCACACCCACATCCACTATGCTGACCCTAATTAACTTAGCCCGCAGCCTATATCATGTCATGTCGGAGAGCGCACTCATCCCCACTCGCACTTGAACCATTCTCTCATGTTTACGCACCACGCACCAAGCCCAAGTCCAAGCCCTCGCCCACTAAGCCCTAGCACAGACACACATCAGACTCTGTTGCGCGTTCTTCAATTAACTCTGGTCTGGATATCGTTTGATCTCTTCTTCCATAACAACCACCCGCCACTCACTCAACCCTTCGCCAAATAGAAAGCAAGATCAAGTCAACGGACTTTCGCACTCTTTAAGCTCGCTGGATGTGTGCGCCAAGGCGCCGGAGAACTATCTGCAGATGAAACCCATCTTGCAGCAGAAATCCTTTGGCGATGTTAACGAACTCCAGGCGGCGAATGGCGATGGCGACGGCGATAGCGATCTCTGGGCCAGCTACAAGCCGGTCTACAAGCAACCAACGCTGCCCAGCTTTCGGACATGTAGTGACATCTCCAATGGATCGGTGCCATCGAGATCTTATGAGTATATAAATCTGCTGAGGAACGGCTCTGCCAGCGACGATAACTCAGCCAGCACCAGTAGCAATTGTACGTAATTCGTGTGTAAACACAAGTAGATATTTTAAGGATAGAATAAGCACAGTCAGCTCTAGAATGATACGATAGCGCACAACCAATGAGTCAACGTATTAAACATCTGGTTTTATGACTATTTCAGCTGCGGTGCGTCAACAGGCGGCGGCCACATATGTAGAAATGTCGCTGCCATCTCAGGCTCCAGTACCCAAGCCACGCACTCGAATAAACGGCGGAGAATACAACGATTATGCGAATCTTTTGCCAATAGATGAAGTCGACGGCAGGCTGCCAACTGTGGATAATAACAACAACAGTAGCAGTAATAACAATCATGCTAAAGCCACCAGCAAATTAAGAACTGTTCGCCACTCACCCACGCCGGACTATCCGCCGCCGACCGTCACCGAGGCGGAGCACACAATCTTTAACTTCATTCAGCCGGTGGTTACCTTGCGGAAAAGCAGCTTACTGGAAGCGAGTGATTCACCACGGACAGCCAACTCCGTCAGCTCCGATCAGGTGGAAGAGTTTGTGGCCGATATTCCATTCGCCGGCCTCTTCAAGGGATCAACTTTGAACTTGGCCCCGGATATGACAGATGGCAAGGCAGGCTCTGTGCCGGCTGATCGCGAATTTCTCCGCTCGCCCAGCATGGTGCGATCGGCGCACGCACTCAACCATCGCCGCAGTTTGTCCAAGCAGCGCTACTCCGCGCTGGGCGAGGATTTCAGTGCTTCTCGGGTGTGGGCCGAGATCGATACGATATTCGAGAACATCGGCAACGAAGTTTCAAACAACGAGGAGCTCGAACTGGCAATGCAGGAGCCGCAGAGCCTGACAGCAGGCGGAGAGGACTCGCGGCAATCGCTACACATACGGGACCCGGCGGAACTGCTGCTGGGCAAGAAACAGAGCTCCACGTCAAACTGGTGCCACTCGCCCTATACACTGATCTACGGCGAAATAAGATATGCTCTGTTTGTGAGTATAATATAATAGGATCTAAAATTTAGCTCACATCTAACTGATTACTCCATTTTTTTAGTATCTCGGGTCGACGGTAATACGACAATTGCAGGGGACACTTTCAACACGAAAGTCCATCCAGAAACTAAAGATTGATGAAGAGAACATGAAGTCGGCGGCGAGTGTCAGCGATTTCAGTTTGCTCGAGAACTGCACCACTTCCACAAAGTATCTGAAGGCGGCCAATCTCCAGACGCGTCTCAACGTGGACATCGCAGTCTCCTGCGTTGGCGTCAAGTTCATAGACCAGGAGAAAATGGTAGGCACTCAGGTCGCTCTAACAAGATTATCTCATTACCATTCCATTCTCAGACTGCCATTTGTTGCCATGATATTGAGAATATCAACTGCGTTTGCCAGGACTCTGAAGACTTGCGCTACTTTGCCTACATAACCAAAGAACAGGACCTGCACTATTGCCACGTCTTTATGGTTGATAGTTTGGTGCGTAAACGTACACTCCTGTTATCCTCTCAATCGCTAATGCATTGCTTTACAATGGTTTACAGGATCTAGCCAAGGAAATCATTCTGACCCTAGGACAGGCCTTTGAGGTTGCCTATCAGCTCGCTCTCAGCAGACAGAGCACGCCCCTAATTGAAGAGTGCTAAGCCAGGAGCATGTGCCACAAGTGTTTATTATTTATTTTATTGCATTTTACATGTAAATGTTTTCTTCATTTGCTAGTCGTTGATGCCATTTCGATGCTGGCTATGCTTCGCATACGGCAGCAAGCTCACACATTTAAGTATTTAAAGCGAGAGAGAGTTTTTATTTTTTGTATTTTTAATACATTTATAAAATGTTTGTAAACGCAATAAAACAAAAAAAAATTAAAAATATTACTACTTCTGGTGTAATTTTTGTGTGACGAACTCGCCGATTATAATTTGTAATTGTATTATTTACAAATATTTAGATAAAACAAGTTAAATTTTTATAAGTTCATAATTCTTAAAGTGCATTTCTCTCTAATTAAAAATAAAGAGGTTATCCTTTTGCGCTAATTATTATAGATATTATATATATCATAATTTCTCGATATTTTTCTTATCCAAGAAACCTTTGATAAATTTGTTTCACCTTGCACTTAAATAAATCAAAATAAAGACAACAACGATTTGGGAAATTTAAAGAAATACCGGGTAAAATTGAGAAACTTTACAACACTGAGTGGTATTATTATTACAGCAGGATTGAGACGGCCTGGCAACGCCAATCGCTTTAATTGATCTTAATTTTTTCAATTAATATGTTTTTAATAAGCACTGTTCGCCAAGTTAAATGAATTGTTTAGAATAAAACATAAAAGAAGTGAATTACTTGGCAAAAGACTTGTCTTTTTTAAATTAAATAAATTCTCGATTGGTATATTTCCACGATCGCGCCGCGGTCACACTGAAGCAAGCAACTTTGAATATTACCGTACAGTTTAAAAGAAAAAGATGGCTGACTTTTTGCGTTGTTAAATAAATAAGACAATACGGATTCATTTGTGCGGAAAATGGAATCTACTAAAGGTGAGCTCAAGTGTGAATGAATATGCTATAAGGATACACAAAATAATTGCATTTAACCATGAAGAAAACGATGCTCGCGTCTTGGCGCAGTCGAAGGAGGACGCAAAAAAGACGCGACGAGCGAAGCGCAAAAGGATGTACAGCACCGTTGATGAGTCGCTACTAAATTCCGGGCCACCGAAGACCCCGGGCACGTCGGGCTCGCGTACTGTAAGCAACGAAACCCCCCGACGCACCTGCCGGAAGAGCATACGTCCACCCATCGACTACGAGGACATAGTGCGATCCGCCAAGAAATTGATGACCGAAGAAGGTGATGCCCCAGAAGAAGGTCAGCAGCCGGCTGTGCATAAATGGAGTGTAGCTGAGGTGGGCAAGAGCACACGCAAGCGCGGCCGCGCATCCAAGCGGTTGACCAGTAAGAGGCAGAAAGCGGAGCAGATTGAACCAGAGTCTACTGGTATAGACAGTGGTGTCAAGGACTCAGAAGTGCCAATTGAGCAGCCAGATGATGAACTGAAGCATCTGGAGGATGCTAAGGAGGTGCAGCCAGAGAATAAACTCGAGCAGAAAGAGGTCAACGAGGTGCTGCAGGACGTACAAGATGAATCGCAGAAACCACAGCAGGCAGGGGACGTCGATGATCAATCCGAGATGCCAGAATCTGAATCCAAGAACAAAGCCGGTTCAAGGAAGAGCTCCAGGATAGCCAGGAAAGCTTCCACGCTCAAGAAGAAGCGCAAATATAATCATATTGTAGGCGATGAAGACATCGATGAGCTAGGCTTAGCTCCACTCGACGCCGACAGCTGCGAGGAGGATGCGGACGAAAAGACATTGAAGGGCGATCAGATGGCCCCACTCGCTATAGTAGAGGAGTTTGCTAAGAAGCAAGACACCGTGGAGAAAGTAGCAGAGGATGTTGTTCACGAAGAGGAAGTATTTGAATTTGATGAAATGGAATCCGTAGATATGTTCCCCCCATTGGATCTCGAAGAAGAGTTTGCTAAGAGGCAAACAGAGGAAGTTGGTAACGAAGAGAACGATCTTGATTTTGGAGAAATGAAATCCGTACCTATACAGAAAGTTGTTAACGAAGCGGATGTACTTGATTTTGGAGATATGAAACCCCTAGTCATGTCCGACGATGATGATGAAGACGAGGAGGAGTCACTGAGCTCATTCTTCAATATTGAAGTCAAGGAGTCGCCACTAAAGACATTGTTCGATGATGAATCCAAGAAGTCGTCACTGAACACAACGTTTGATGCAGATGACAACAAACAAGAGGATCAAAGTGTCATCCTATTGGACAGTCCCGTAGCTCAGTCAGTTAATGAGGCACAGAAGACGTCGATTAAAGTGGTTCTTACCACCACAGAAGATAAAAACGAGACTTTGTTAAATCTTAAACATGCGTCACAAAAGCCAAAGGGCTACCCTCTTCCCACGCCAGTCGTTGCAAAAGTTAATCTATTGGATTCCCCGGGGCCTTCTGGCAGCAACCAGAATAAGTTGGAGGCAACACCCAAGTATGGACGAAGACGTTCCAAGTCAGCCAGTCAGTTGAACGACGCCAATCCGCGCACAGTTACTTTCCGAAAGACTCCAATAGAAATAACCAGTGTAGTCGAAATCGACAATCGCTGGAAGGAGGCCCCCAACACTAATAGTAAGTTTTTGTCTTGACAAATTTGCACAGCCTTGTCACTGCCTTATCCTACTCCTTTCCAGATATCACCAATCGCCGCAGACGCTCCAAGTCGTTGGATGAGAGAAGCAATTTTACAAGCCGCCTTCCCAAGCCCAGTAAGTAAACGCAAACTGCAAAAAGTTTCGATAGAAACCTGACAATTGATGCTTTCAGAAATCCAACCGCTGCCTAAACCGAAGCCTATCACACCCAGTCAGGTGAAGAAGCGCACCAAGCTTCCAGATTTTTCAGCTCTTCATCAGAAAGAGTTCGCAAAAATGGAGAGCTTGGTTGATCACGTGGAGCGTAAGGCCGAGCGAGCCAAGATCCTGACTACTTCAGCCCTGAAGAAGCCACTAGGATCCGCAGCCAAACAAACGCAAAGCTCCACTTCTGCAGCAGAGCGAGCACAAGGTTCACGTCCAAAGGCCTCAAAGAAAATCGATATGGCCGCTGATCGTACTGTGGTAGCTGAAAATCCGGCTAAGAAACTGCCTCCATCCCGACTGCCACTGAAGAGCGCCCTAAATGTAACGGCGGTGCCGCGGCCAGCTTTCAATCTGTCCACCGCCACAGCGAAAACTTTCAATGCCACATGCAGCAGCAAGCCTGCCGAGTCGCAGGCAGACAAGGTGGCGGAGCGGCGACAACGCCACATGGATATGTTCAAGGGCAGAGCAGCGACGAAGGCTCAGGAAAAGAAATCGGAATTTATCCGAGGAGTGCGCCTAAATCGGCGCTTCGAGCTGCAGATGCAGCACCGTAAACATCTTGAGGAGGATTAAGATTGGTGTTTTTCGGTTTATTCTATATTTAAAAAGTTGAAAATTATTTACGTTACAGCTTCTACTTCGGTCGAATATTCCGACCTGCAATTGCGGCAGCGTAAACACTTTAACGAGGATTACGTTTTTCTGTTTATTCTTTACCTAAAAAGTGTAAAAAGTATTTGTGTTGAGGTTTCTGCCTTGAGCTGCAGATGAAGCAACGTAAACATGTTGAGAAGAATTAAAATTTGAGCTTTTTTGTATATTCTCCATTTAAAAAGAATCTAAGAATTTGCGTTAACGTTTATACTTTTGTAAAAAGATCCTTCAAAAAAGATGGGTTCATTGAAATTTATGTTTTCTTTATACATATTAAAAAAAATTTGGTTTTTATTATTTCCACTAAAAGTACACCAGCAAAAAGTACATGTATTTAAAAAGATAAACTATTACATATTCGCGTTAACGTTATACTTTTGTAAAAAGATCCTTCAAAGGAATTGGATCGATTAAAATTAATTTTTACTTTATACTTATTGAAAAAAAAATTTGTTTTTATTCTTTCAATTAACCTTATTTAAATAAAAGTAATAAAAATAACCTATTACAGGTTCGCAAAAGCGTCTATATCCTTACATACCATCCAATAATTTGATTAATCTGAATGAATCTTTTCAAATAGTCTGCTTTCCGTTACATGTAGTATACAAATCGAAGAACTTCACGGCAGTCCACATAGTACTGTAAGTCCCTAGAGTTTGATGAGGAAGAAGACCAAAGAGCCATATCTGCGTCGATATTCCAATGAGAAGCAATTTTATTTTTGAAACTGCATACTGCGTGAGAAACATTGCTTTTGAATTCAACCTTTAAATATGAATCAAACGACATCTCAATCATCCCAATACTCCGCTCAATATTTATTCAATACAAGATATCGAAATTCAATACAAGATATCGAAATTGGGAATGAAAACGCTTATTCCAATGTTTTTTCGTTTTGTATGAATTTTTCGTTTTAGAGTCTTAGACTCAAAGTCAATTAAGGGATTCCCCATAGACTAAATTACTGAAAATATCGGCGATTGAAAATATTGGTTCCCAAAAAAACAGCTTTTACGATACTTTTAGTCATTCAGCCACTCCGAGATCGCTCAAAAAATATCCTCTCGCATGGACAGAGCTTTGTTCTACAGCCTTACATGAGCCACTCGTTCTGCAAGGAATACTGGACCATCTTTTTTAAGACTCAGATCTTCCATGGCCCATGGTCCGGGTGCCAGAGGATCTGGTGCTGATGCTGGTCACCCGGCCAGTAATGCGCAATAAGGATCTGCAGTTCGTCTTCAAGGACTACGTGAAATCACACTCGGAGTTGCGCTTCTGCCCTCGGAACCCCCAGCTGCCAGATCATAGTGCAATCATCGAAGATCACCGCCAAACGGGCTACACGGGCTTGTGCTTTGATCATAATCTTCAACTTCTTCAAACTGTTAAACCTCCACTTAAGCAACCCAAAGCATGGTTCTTGATTTTATCCGGAATTTTCCTCGATTTTTTTAGTATCACCGATATCTTTATACCCTTGCAGGGTATTATAATTTCAGTCAGAAGTTTGCAACGCAGTGAAGGAATCATCTCCGACCCTTTAAAGTATATATATTCTTGATCAGCATCAACAGCCGAGTCGATCTAGCCATGTCCGTCTGTCCGTTTCTACGCAAACTAGTCCCTCAGTTT